>SKCR01038726.1:0-155284 GCA_019454045.1 Zanthoxylum bungeanum | reverse complement strand
TATTCTTTCAAGTAATCTTGAAACTCATAACTTAAGTATTCGCCACCACGGTCTGACCGTAATGTCTTAATACTCTTCCCTGTTTGTTTCTCCACTTCGTGTCGAAACTCTTTGAATTTCTCAAAAGTTTCCGACTTGTGTCTCATAAGATACACATAACCGTAACGAGATGCATCATCTGTGAAGTTAAGAAGTAGTGAAATCCACCTCTAGCCTGGCTAGACATGGGTCCGCATACGTCAGCATGAACGAGAGCCAACAGTTCTGTGGCACGTTCACATTTACCGCTAAAAGTGATTTAGGCTTTACCTAAAAGACAAGATTCGCAGACGTCATATGAATTGGGATCAAATTCGTCCAAGTACCCACTCTTCGAAAGTGTGGATATGCGAGTCTTGTTGATGTGTCCTAGACGACAATGCCACACATATAAGCTTCATCTTTTAGATTACTCCTTTTGAGCCTTTTGTTTGTCATTTTAGGAGATTCATTTATATTCAAAATATAAGACCGTTATTTGCAACAGCTGTGCAAATTTCTGCATCATTTTTATATAAATAACACCCAGTGTTTCTAAATACAAAAGTGTAACCCTGCTGGGTTAACAAGGATACAGATATAATATTCCTAGTTAAACTAGGTACAAAATAACAGTTCAAAAGTTTAAGTACATGCTCTGAGGGCAGTTCTAAAACAAAAGTCCCTACGGCCAAAACAGCAACTGGTGTTCCGTTTCCGACCCGTAGATCCATCTCCCCCAATGCCAGCACCCTGCTATCCTGCAGATCCTGCACATCAGTACAAATATGAGCACCACAACCAGAATCAAAAATCCAATTTTTAAAACTAGAAGTATTCATATTTATCTCAATAACAAACATTATCGCCCATGATTATGTCGCGGACATTACCCTTGCCAGTCATCTTGACAACTATAGTCCAACTATAAAGTCAACGATGTTATGGGTACAGTCAAACTGTTACAAGCAAAATAACAATATATTAGTCCAACTAATTATTAAAATATTGACGAAATAATTTTGAAAGACGCGTAAGGCTAAGTATCTGAACGAAATTGCAAATTCAATAATAGCCTCCCACTATTTTCTTCAAGTCTCTAACCCTCTTGTGGAGAACTCGGGAAATCGCATTTCCTAGTGGGCTAGGATCCCGTTAAATAACACACAACCTTGACTTTGGCCAATAAAAGCTGTATGCTATTTAACTTAGGTAGATCTCTATGATCAATTGGATCTCATCCAATTCCTAGATCCGGTTAGGTGGACATCCAAGTCCCAAACATATGTATAATGTCAATGTATCCATTACATTTTCCTAACCCTATCCTCCGAATCATCTAGGCCTTGGCTTTGGCCAAAAACAAACCTAATGATTCCAGTTAAGCGGGACCCATTGACGAGGAAAGTTTTGTAATCAATGTCATTGGACAAAAAGTGATCTTGACTTTGGCCAATAAAAATCACGATTTGGACAAGACACCGATATGCAACAAAACTCTCATGATTCAAGTACATCATTGATTGACAAAGGTCTTGACTTTGGCCAAACAAACCAATGCCAACTTCGGATCTTGAACAAGAATCATTCAATGGAAGGAAAATCGCTTAATATTGTTTGAGGGATTTTTCGCGTAATTGGCAACCAATTAATTTATCTTTGTTAGGTCTCATCATCATACACCCGTAAGCATGCTTCTAAAACATCATAAAGCGCGTAAAGTAAAGTAATAGCGATATACGGATGGATATGAACAACAACTTGTTCCTAGAACAAATCACTCCCTTTCCTCTCCCCGCTAGCACTATTCTACTCTTACCCAATTACATAATACAATAAGAGAAACCTCATTTACATTGAGGGGAATTAGGTGAGAAGATAATACAAAGAGACAATAAGAGAAAGGCTGGACACGCAGGTCCAATTTATAAATTCTAAATTTACAATAATTTCTAAAATTACCCTTCCCTTCTAATATCCATCCGATATACACTATCATACATCACATCCACATTCATTCATTCAAGGCATGTTATACAACCAATCAAATCCAATTAATTAGTCTTTAATTAGGTGACAATACAATGTTCAAACAATTGTTTGCATTTGCGCGAGTCCAACTCAATTTGAGAATAAATACTTATAGTATGAATTCACGAATTATATCGAACTACTCGTTAAATCCAATTTAAGTCGTATTCAATACTAATCCTATTATTTAATTCTAAATTAAATATTTACACTTTTATTGTGCTTTTATAACTTAGATTCCAAATCTAATACAATCGGGTCTCAAAGCCCAACTAACATCTAATGTCCGTTTAATTAAAGTCCGATGGGCTTTCAATTGGTTTCTTTAGGCTTGGGTTTTGGTCAATGTATGGGTCAAACCCAATTACCAAGCCCAATAAGGAATCACCCTCATATGCCATAAAATCAATATCAAGCCCATAAGGCCCAATTAAACATAAAAGCCCATTTATTATATTTGGGCTTAAATGGTGTGATTTAGGCCCATTTTGGATCCAATCCAAATGGTCCAAATCTACTTGGCCCAACCAAGCCCATTTTGTCCAAATATAATAGTTTTAGGCCCAATTCAAAATTAAGCCCAACTAACCAAATTTTAAAATTCCAAATTTTATAACTTAATTAATTAAAGTGTATTATCATGATTAATTCTTTAAATCAATATTCCCAAAATATCAAATTAATCCATTAATCATATTTTATCTTAAATATATGTCCAACATTATTTAATCAAAAAATCAAGTCCCTAATCCTCCATCAAGCATTCGGCCAAGGTGATTAAAATGGTTCCGATTTCGTTTTCAATCCAATCGAGTTACAAATCATCATTCCATATTGTTTCAAGTCATCTAATGTCTTAAAATTAAAAAATCATCTAGTCCATATGCTTGCATGTATTCGGCCAAGCCTCATTTGGGTTGGAAAAATTAATCCAATTTATTTTCCATGAAATTGATGATGTATAATCTAAATAACATACATCTAAGCATATTTAATCAAGCAAACTCATCAAATCATGCTTCATACAATTTTCCCCAAATAACATCCTAATATATTTGCATGCTCTTTAAGCTCAATGATACCATTGTTGGTTTCTATTACCAAGCCCCAAGATCAACAAGAGCAAACAATATATATATAAATGAATGAACAATATTGAAGTATGGCGGAATCATACTCACAAAAATCGGAATGCGGATGCGTTGATGAAATGAAAACTTCTCCTTTGTGCAGTGATGAATTCGGCCAAGGTGGAAAGTGCAGCTCCAAGCTTTGTTTGATCCTCCCAAGCTCAAGGATTAGTTTCCCATATCACCTATGTATGATCCCTTGAAGGTGCTAGCCTTTGTTGTGATTTTGAATGCACAACTTCTTCAAATCTTGCCACAAAAAAATGAAGAAATGGAGAGCCCAAAACTGCATGCAGTTTCGGCAATGTGAGAGAGAGGAGAGTTTTATGATTTTTGTTACAAAAAATCAATTTATATTTATGCCATAATATTTATTAAATTAATAATAAACTTATGACACAAATCATGCAATGGCTTAGAGTGTCAAACACTCAATTTCCATGCAAAACCATTGAGTGCATTGTACACTATCTCCATGCAATGCATTAGAGTTAAATAATGCATAATATGACATGTGTCATGTGGGCCCCACACGTTTCCAAATGAAAGTGGGCCCACGTGCACTCACGCGTTCGGGTTCGATATTTCCGAAATACCGAACTTACGTCGCGACGTTAATTAAATCGAATTTTTAAATAAATAATTGCGCCTAGCGAAATTATTATTTACGTCGCTAACGAATTAATTCTAAATTAACTCGTTTGCCCGAATTAAAATCTAATTTTAATTTCGCGTCGAAATCGAATTTCGATTATTATATCGAATATAATAATTTTACGATTAATTCCAAATTAATCGTTCTCTCTCTATGTATAGTACTTTATCCAAGATAAAGTCTCTCCGTAATTAATCCAAGATTAATCGAGTTTGAATCATACGTCATTGGTGAATCTTCGGGAAGCGACCCAAGAGATCTCCGGATATGTTGGCAGTAAATACGGTCGTCGGATTATCCGAACATGTACGTACCTCGTACTACGTTTTTACCGATTCACAAGACAAGGTTGGCTTCTAGCAAAGCGTCATGCCTACCCAATTCTCCAGAAATATTCTTATAGGAATATAAGATCTATATCAAGCGTAGTATACCGTAGTATTGCGTATATCGAACCAGTATCGGATGATCACATGTTAGGCCTGGGGCTGGAAATGTGTCTGCCCCGTACGAAACATATATCGGACATCAAGCAACTAGTCTCTTTAAATCGGACAATCCTGACCTGGTCATATTGTCCCGACGGTTGCAACCTTTTATAGAGTACTAGTTCTGTGTCCTGCGTGATCATCACCTCCATATGTCTGAAGTGATACTTCCATCTCGACATCACATCCAGTACACTACGATTCTCGATAAACCCAGAAGAGGTGTACACAGAACCGGTTAAGGTCCCCAACCACCAAAACCAAAGTTTACCGATTGTCGCAAGTACTAGCGATGTAAGTCTCAGGTTAAGACCATATACACCTACCCTGATGCGGCCTCCCATAGACACGCAGACATACTACCAATGGGATTCCGCGGGGTCTATCCAGAGCGAAGCTGTTTTCCGTACCATCGGTAAAACACAACCTCCTATCGCACTTGCATAAGTATCCAATACTTAAATATATGAGAACTATGTCGTTGTGCCCTCACAACGTGCACAAGCGCAATACTAGTCTATTCCGCATTATCGATGTCCGATCTCGATAATACTCCGACTAGGGATATTTAATGATTAAACCTTTATGGATTGATACTGTCTCATATCATCTCAATCCGGTATTAATCATATGGACTTTCGCCATTTATATATCAAAGTAAATAATATTACAAAACGGTAAAAGGTAATTTCATTATCACATAGTTAATTTTGTACAATAATACAATATCATTTACAAACAGTGACGCTATGGGACATAATGTCTAACAACCTCTCCAGTATCCGATCCTCGAGTACGTCCTTAAGATCCATAGACAAGTTAGTAAACTTTCTCAAACTAATCAAATAGTATTCCTCGCGAGAATAATTACACTCGAGATCCAAGTTAGGAATCTTCTTGAAGTTATTAAGCCTATACCATAAATATAAACAATGCTATGAAATCGATAGTAAAATATAAGAAAGTTACCCAGGAAATGGTATAGGAAAGCTATAAGAAAGAAAGAAGAAAGTATAAATTTTTAGACAGCCAAAGACAAAGAAAGGTAGAGAGATAGAAAGAGCTAGTAAAGTTCGAAGAGTACTTACCCAAGAAAATACAAAGAGAAAGAAAGAGTTAGATAGAAAAGTAAAAGATAGAATGTAGATATCTAAGTAATCAGAAGAAAATACAGATAAAGGTACGGAAGCAGATAGATAAGAAAATGCCAAAACCTATAGTAGTAAGAACCAGAGACACAGAGCTAGATAGTAAAAGATAATACCAGAACTAGTAATGAATGAGAGAATAGCAAACCTGAACGAGAGTAAAATACCGAGTAGATTTGAGTAGAGTTCTTCCCTCCTAACAAGATTCATTTTCTCCTCAGAATAATTCTTCCAAGCATGTTCAATAGTACTTAAGTATCTTATATAGATAGTGAGTTCCCTAATAACCAATGATAATGATAAGGCAGAAGAAGTAAGAAATCAGGAATACTCGTGGATAACTCAAATAGACTGAGATGCCAAAGAGGACGAAGAGAACTCCGGATCCCCAAACCCAGACCCAGGTCCTTAAACAGATAAATAAAGGTTATAAACAAAAAACAACTAGTTACCTTATCCAAGCGATTCGATGATGATAAGACCCTAAGTTACCTAGTTTGCAACCACTTAGTGATATTAGTCAAGGAAATTGTCCTGATGTAGGCTAGCTTATACCTACCTTACATGAAAAATAGACTCTATCTGAACACAGAGTACCAGAACAAGGACACTGAAAATTGATTCCCAACAGTGGTATCAGCGCGCCATTTTTGTTTTGATTAGTTCTCACTCATTTGAACTCAAAATTGGGTGTGTAAAAGCTCGTTGGACAGCTGACACCCTGACCTAATTTTAGGCACAAGTTTTGCATGATTTGGTTAAGATTTGAATTGTGAAATTGCATTTTAAGTTCACGCATCTGCAGAAAAACGTGAACAGTAAATTTATTTGATGCCGGTTTTGTTTTAATTAGTTCTCTCTCATTTGAACTCGAAATTGGGTGTGTAAAAGCTCGTTGGTAATCTAACACCCTGAACTTAATTGTAGGCACAAGTTTTACATGATTTGGTTAAGATTTGAATTATGAAAATACATTTAAAGTTCACGCATCTGCAAAAAAACATGAATAGTAAATTTATTAAAATAAAATAAAATACAATATCATAATTAAATATTAATCAAAGTCATTTAATGCCTAAAATAATTCCAACATATTAAAACTCATATGCTTGATGATTCTATGTATGATTAGAATTGGCATGATTATTTTAGGGTGCAAGCATCTAGAGACTTTCTAAGAAATAGAGAGTGTATTTATTATCCCTTAGCTAAGTAATTATTTCGTGATGAACTTAGAGATTTATTACATTTAAGGCTAATAAATATAAATCACTTGTTTATAATAAAAGACATTAAAAAAGATACAAGTGGGTTGGTACAAAGGGGTTAATAAAACTTTCCAAACTAAAGTTAATTTAACCAAAGGTATTACTAGAGTTAGATAATGATTTGGTGTCTTCCTTCACTCACTACCTTTTTATAGCCAAAAGGAAAAGCTGTGAAGACATATAGATAATCATTTACTCAAAGTTTACCTTAAAGCATATTTAAAGTGTTAGACTAATTTGGAGGATCTATTGTTTATTCCTGTCACCAAGGCGATAAGAGCCTAAGAGGTAAGGGTATTTAAGAGAGTTCGCTCCACCCTCCCTCTGGGGAATTTTCAATGGAGGAATCCATTTGACAGTTATTCACTTAAACTTGCTAAAATCCTCAATAATAATTTAAGTCTAAAATTTGCCTCCCATTGTAAAGTATAGACCCAAATGGCTTAAACCATATTGGCAAGACTAAGATTTACCAGATTGACCAATACCAATTTGTCCCTAAATCGTACTATTGACAATTGTTTGACTTTTCTGAGTCATAAGACGCAGCGACCCTTAGGCGTGGTCTTATAAATTATTGGCAAAGATTAGGACTAGCATAAGCTATGGCATGTTTGATTGCCCAACCCAATTATCAAGGAATTGTGATTTATATCATAAATTGGTTGGGAACCTACCTAATTATCATATTTTATAACGATCGGCCCTAGTCGGAGTTATGAAATGATGATAATAGGATCCTTGCCCACAAGAAATCCATCAGGTTGATACGATTTGCTTAAAATTTTAAAACAATTGAGTGGGAGCAAATTCATAATATTAAAAGCCAATGTTATTATGAAACATTAATGAAAAACATATTCCTAATTTTAACATTTTCTCTTAACATGTGGGTTAAAATATTTCACAAACATTCAAATGGCAAACATAGTATCACTTCATTCCATCCTTGATGAGCATAAGTTCAAAGGGGACAACTACAATGACTGGTTTAGAAATCTTAAAATTATCTTACGACAAGAAAAGATTTTCTATGTTCTTGAAAGACTGTTTCCCCCTTAACCCACAGAAAATGTTGACCAAAATACATTCGATGCTTGGAAGAAACACGTCGATAATGATGAGCAAGTAGTTTGCATAATGCTTGGCTCTATGTCGGATGAACTTCAGAAAGCTCACGAAGATATGGATGCTCAAACCATCATCTTTCACTTGAAGGAGTTGTATGCAACTTCCGTTCATACTGTGAGATTCCAAGTGTCATGTGCCTTATTCCAAACAAGGTATAAGGAAGGATCTTTTAGTGGACATGTGCTTAAGATGATTGGCCACATTGAAAAATTGGCCAACCTCTACTACATCATAGATCATGAGATATGTCAGGATCTAATTCTTCAATCCTTACCAAAAGAATTCTCTAACTTTATTATGCAGTTTCATCTGTCTGATAAAGAAGCTACTTTAGTAGAATTGTAAAATCTGATAAAGCAAGCAGATAAGGACTTGAAACCGGAGCTTAAAACCTCCATCATACTTACGGGTACGGACCTGAAGCCACGAGGCCTAAAGAAAAATAAGGGCAAGGCCAAGGCTCCAGATCACCTAAAGCCCAATGGTAAGTTGGAGAAGAAAAAGGGAAATGGGAAATGATTCTTTTATGGAAATAAGGGTCATTTGAAGAAAGATTGCAGATCCTTGAAAGCCAAGGAAGCTAGGGAAGCCCAAGAGGCCAAGAAGCCCAATGCTTCAGGTATGTTGTATATGATCGAACTATATTTTCAAAACTCTGAACCTTCTACTTGGGTGCTTGACACCGGATGTGGGACTCATTTGTGTAACAATGTGCAGGGCCTGAGAAACAGTAGGAGACTCCATCATGGGGAGGTTGACTTACGCATGGGTAATAGAGCAAAACTTGCTGCATTGTGCGTGGGGACTTATTCATTAGTTTTACCGAATGGATTAGTTTTAGACTTAGAAAATTGTGTTTATGTACCTTCTATAGTAAAGAACATCATTTCAATTTCTTATTTTTGTAATAAAGGCTTTTCATGCCTAATAAGTTGTAATGAATGTTCTATTTATTTCAATGAAATAAAATATGGAGATGGTATTTTGAATAATGGTATTTATGTCTTACAAACTAACAAAGAATGTTCAACCTCTAATATATACAACGTTAACTCGAATAATCTCAATGAATCACTTATATGGCACAGTCGCTTAGGTCATATCAATGAAACAAGATTAACTAAGCTACATAAGGATGGGTATTTCAGACCCTTCAAATATAAACCTTATGGAACTTGTGAGTCTTGTTTACTTGGTTAAATGACCAAATTACCCTTCAAAGGTAAAGGACAGCGTGCAGTGGAGACATTAGAACTCATACACTCTGATGTATGCGGACCAATGTCAGTCACCGCTAGAGGTGGATTCTCCTACTTCATTACTTTTATCGATGATCATTCACGATATAGGTATTGTAACTTATGCGGTACAAATCTGAAGCCTTTGAGAAATTCAAAGATTTCAAGGCTGACGTAGAAAACCAGCTTAATAAAAGTATTAAGTCACTAAGGTCTGACCGAGGTGGTGAATACTTAAGCAACGAATTTCAAGATTACTTGAGAGAAAATGGCATTGTTTCCCAATTGACTCCTCCGGGAACTCCACAGCATAATGGGGTCTCCAAAAGGAGAAATCGGACATTATTAGATATGGTCCGATCAATGATGCCAGACACGGATCTACCTCTTTCATTTTGGGGTCTTACTTTAGAAACTGCAACACTACTACTAAACCAAGTTCCTTCCAAGACTGTCAGTCAAACACCATATGATTTATGGTCTGGGAAACGTCCTAGTCTTAGTTATCTAAGAGTTTGGGGATGTGACACATATGTCAAGCTCACACAAACTAACAAATTGGATGATAGGGCTGTTAAATGTAAGTTTGTAGGATATGCCTTGAACTCAAGAGCATACGTGTTCTACGTCCCAAATGAACAAATAACATTTGTCTCACGAAATGCTAAATTTCTAGATAATGAATTCCTTCTCAAGAAATATAGTGGGAGTATACTTGACCTCGATGAGGTACAAGAAGAACAAACTAACATAGAACTAAACCCCATGCCCCTCAAAAGGGCAGCAACGGAACAACCACAATGTTATGAACTCAGAAGGTCTGGTAGGGAAAGACATGAGCCTGAAAGATATGGTTTCCATATTGATGAGGAACATGATCAAGTCGTTGATAATGATGTTCCCACCAGTTATGATGAAGCAATGTGTGACATTGATTCAGTCAAGTGGCTTGAGGCCATGAAATCCGAAATAGACTCTATGTATCAGAATCAAGTCTAGGACTTGGTAGATGCACCTAAATGGATAAAACCGATAGGCTGCAAGTGGATTTACAAGCGTAAAACTGATGCAGAAGGCAATATACAAACCTATAAGGCTAGGTTGGTGGCGAAAGGTTATAGACAAATCCAAGGAATTGACTATGAGGAAACCTTCTCGCCTGTTGCAATGATAAAGTCCATTCGAATTTTACTGGCACTAGATTCACAATTTGATTATGAGATTTGGCAGATGGAGGTCAAAATAACTTTTCTTAATGGGAACCTCCTAGAGGAAGTCTATATGACACAACCTGAGGGTTTGCATCTAAGGATGATCATAATAAAGTATGCAAGCTTAAACGATCCATTTATGGACTCAAACAAGCCTCTAGAAGTTGGAATATATGATTTGATGAGACAATCAAAGAATTTAACTTCATCAAAAATGTAGACGAGCCTTGTGTTTACAGGAAAAGCAGTGGGAGTGCTGTTGTATTTCTTGTATTATATGTCGATGACATATTAATCATCGGGAATGATATTCCCATGATGCAAGCCACCAAACAATGGTTATCTCAGAATTTCTCCATGAAAGATTTGGGAGAAACAGCCTACATCCTCAGCATTAAGATCTACCGTGATAGATCTAAGAGGTTGTTAGGACTTTCTCAATCTACGTACATAGATAAAGTTTTGAAAAGATTCAACATGGAAGATTCCAAAAGAGGTAATTTACCTACTTGTCATGGAATCAAATTATCTAAGGAACAATGTCTACATACTCCTTCAGATAGAGAGCGTGTGAGTATGATCCCTTATGCTTCAGCAATAGGATCGATCATGTACGCTATGCTATGTACAAGACCTGATGTCTCTTATGCTCTTAGCATAACGAGCAGGTATCAGGCAAATCCTGATGAGCAATACTGGGTAGCTGTCAAAATAATCCTCAAGTATCTAAGAAGAACTAAGGATGTGTTTTTGACATACGGAGACTGTTTTGAGATGAAAGTCATTGGTTACTGTGATGCGAGCTTTCAGACCGATAGGGATGACAACAGATCGCAAATAGGATATCTGTTTACTTTGAACGATGGTGCTGTCAGTTGGAAAAGCTCAAAGCAGTCAACTACAACGGACTCCACCATTGAAGCCGAGTATATTGCAGCATCTGAGGCAGCTAAAGAAGCAGTCTGGATAAAGAAGTTCATCACGGAACTGGAAGTGCTTCCCACGAAAAAGAATGGCATCACGATGTATTGTGACAACAGGGGTACCATTGCTTAATCAAAGGAACCAAGGTCCCACCAGAAATCCAAGCATGTACTCAGGCGATTTCATCTCATCAGGGAGATTGTTGAGAGAAAAGAAGTTATTATAGAGAAAATACCCACAAAAGATAATCTTATAGATTCTCTGACTAAAGGGCTGACTCAATAAAAGCATGATAGGCACACCCGAGAGTATGGTGTCCAGATTCATACTAGTTGGCTATAGTGCAAGTGGGAGATTGTTAGGGATATGCCCTATACCCAACTTGTGGATGGGCTATATATACATGTATTTGTAATATTTTCATTAATTAATAAAATGACAATCTTTATTATACGTGTCTTACATAACTTATATGAATCATCAACACTGTAATAAAGCCCTTGGAGTAATAAGATGATGGCTTTCACGCCTTATGAGAATCATTACTCTTAAATGTTCCTAGTCATAGTTTTGTTAATAATCTAGGCGTTCACAAAGCGGAGAGACTAGCATGATGATATGATCCGCCTTAAAGTGGGGTAGCCGATCTCATAAGCTACTAGTGGAGATCCATCCGCTTGGTGTATCACATGGATGCATGAGTTTCTCGTGTCCATCGTACTGACCGCCAAAATTTTTCATATGGAGTGTTTATCCCATGTGTCTGTGAGAACTTTCATATATCGATTATATGACTAGTCCTTAGACTTAAGGTCTTTACAATCTTATGTGTGGATCAAATAACTTTGATATTCTCCTTCCCCGGTTCAAAAGATCCGGTTATAAGGGTATGATTGGGTTATTTTTTGAAACACATTAAGTTTGTAAAGATACAACTGAGAATCACCACTCTCTCGGATAATATTTTCTTATAAGAGTAGTATTCCAGTTCGCTGGTTGATATGTGTGATCAGTACTTGAGACTGTGGCCACAGCAGAAGAATCATGTGAGATTCTTGGGTTAACACTATTTATGACACTATCAACATCATACCTTTGACCATATAGGTAGACACTTTCCGTACCCTAGGTCAATAGGGGGAAAAAATGAGGCGAGGGACCGTATCATATGTAAATCGCATACATAATGGGTATATATATATTTCCTTCTCATTTGGGGGCCTTGGCATGTTGCTAGATGTCAACCTTGGTCATTGAAATCAAACGAACATCTGATCGGAGGATAATTTATGTTCGATTAAATTATCACGATTCATTTCATGTCCAACTTGAGGGGAACCCAAAAGGTCACACACAAAAAATTCGAAATCAATGGTTAACAGTGCACAATACATATTTAACAGCATATATGATTGTTGTAGGAATTGTTCATAAATGGTTCAATGTGTTTAATTATTGAACATATCATTTATGAGGTTCCATAATGGCTTAGGGATTGGTGAATGACGATAGAGGCACTTTGGGAATTGGAATAAATAAATAAATAAATAATTTACTATTCATGTGAATAGTAATGCGTGAATAGTACCACGTGAATAGTATAATTTTTTTATTTATTTTTGTTATTTGATTTGAATTCCAATTCGGCCCAAACTCTTATTAGGGTTTTATAATCTCATTAAACCACTAAATTAAGATCCAATGGCTAAGATTAAATTGTCTTTTATCCAACATCGGATTCTTAATTAATTTTGTTGTCTTTAGAGCACTATATAAACCCAAAGAATTCTTCACAAATTTTTGCACCAAACCTTTCAAATCTTAGGTTTATATAAGTGAGTAACTCTAAAGTTTTAAGAGTAAGCCACTGATTTTGAGGATCCTTATGTCTAATTGACTAGAGGAACCTCAAGTTAAAAGTTTTGAGGTATTTGCCTAGGCTAGCACCAAGGGAAAAATACCCAAGCACTCAAGGCGTAGTCTTGCCGTTGAGTTTTGGCTTTGGTGTGTGCATCTTTGGAGGCCACACACTTGGGTGGCTCTTTGGAACGTGGAAGAGGTTGCTGAGTTCAAGAAAAGCTTGTAGATTGGAGGGGGGACTGGAGGAGTCTAAGGTTCAAGTAAGTATTTTCCTTTCTTTATTTTAATTAGAGTTCTTATGATAGTTAGCATGTTTAGGTTTATGTTCTTTGCATGTTTTATGAGTTTTATGCTTAGAATATATAGTAACATGCCTAGGCTTGTAGAATAATCAAAACAAATGGGTCTTGGGCAAATGGAAAGAGGCATAATAATTTTAATTATTTTTATTTTCCGCTGCGCACTCACGGCCGCTTCCCAACAGGAACGACAAAAGAAAAGTAAATAGCAGAATAAAAGAAAAGAGATGCGACCAAGAGACTTGGCCGACATCTATATAGGACCTCGTATGCCCAATTGGACATATTTCACGTGTAACCAAGCATCCATCGTCCAGGACTACAAGATAGATATGGTAAAGGGTGCCTTCACGCATTTCCTGCAAAATGGGTGACCTTTAATCCAACACAGGTTGTCATGAAAGTGGCAAATAATGATAAATAAATAAATAACGAAACAACAAATGAAAAATGAATAACGGAATAAAGGAAAAGAGATGCGACCAAGAGACTTGGCCGATCTTAGTGTAGGATCTCGCATGCCCGGTTGGACGTATTTCACGTCTAACCAAGCATGCATCATCCAGGACTACAAGATAGGTATGGTAAACGGTGCCTTTAGGCATTTCCCGCAAAAGGAGTGACCTTTAATCCAACGCAAGTAGCCATGAAAGTAGCAAATAGCGGAATAACAAATGAAAAGTGAATAACGGAATAAGAGAAAAGAGATGCGACCAAGAAACTTGGCCGACATCAATATAGGACCTCACATGCCCAGCCTGACGTATTTCACATCCAACCAAGCATGCCGCGTCCGGCACAGTAAAATAATCACGGTAAAGGGTGCCTTCAGGCATTTCCCAAGTGGTACGTGGAGTTGTATCCCCAGTATAGATCGCACTACCGTCCATTCGGATTCGGCTATGGAATTTATGTCTGGGTTTCCATCTGATATACCAAAAGGGGTGACCTTTAATCCAATGTAAATAGCCATGTAAGTGGACGCGAAATGATATAACCAACATGAACAACATTAAAAGTGAGACAAATACTAACGATGAATAAATAACTAACAGAATAACGAACGGAAAGTAAATAGCGGAATAATAAGTAAAGAGAAACACAGACAGTAAATTAACATAAAAAAAATAACAAGAATATTAAAGAAATCAAATACGACCAAGGGACTTGGCCATTAGTGTGGGATCTTGCATGCCCAGTTTGACGTATTCCACGTCAAACCAAGCATTCCGTGTCTGGGATAACAAAAAGAATATTACAGAGAGGGCCCTCAGGTCGTACCTTTTAAGTCGCTTATTTGAAGTGCGTTGAGATGTTGCCGGAAGGGTTAATGCTCCGCGGCTTTTCTGGTTCGCTGGTTCAACACTTTTGTTCACTATTTCACTGTTTTGAGCTGTTGTTTTCTCTGTTTTTGCTACAATTTTTTTGCGGTTTCCTTCACTGTTTTAGGCTGTTTATTGGGTGATTTTTGGGAGTGTTTTTGTCTCAGTTTTGGGGTTTTTCGGGACTATTTTGGGTGTTTTTAGGGATTGTTTTGTGTCGGTTAGAGGGCTATGTTTGTGAGCAGTCTCGGCTTTTTTCGCTGTCGGTTTGGCTTATTTGTGGCAGTGTGTTAGTGGCTATTGTTGCTGTCGGTTTGGCTTGGGGGTATTTGGCTTTTGTTGTTTACGTGTGTTCGGCTGGCAGGTTGTTCCTGTTTTGAATGTGAACATAGGGATTTATTTATGTCAGTCAGGGGGGTAGTTTCCTATGTTTTGTTTATTTGTGTTTATATCGATTGGTGGGGCTTGTGTGTTGTTTATTCGGTGCTAAAGGTTGGTTCACGTTGAAGGCTGCTTCTGTTGTCGAGTGTATGAGTGTTGACAATGTGTGTGTGTGGCTTGTATTTGGTGAGCAAGGTGTGTGGCCTGTGTCGAGAGAGCTATTAGGGTTGTTGAGTGATTGCTGATGGCTTTAGGGTTGTGGGTGTTTTGTTTAGTTGGTGGAGGGTGTATTGTGATTGCCTAGTGTCTTTGTGTTTGAATGTCGTGTGAGGTTTTGAGGGGGTTGTTGTTGCTTTGGTCAGGCTGAGAGAGATGATCTCCTAGGGTTTATATTTTTGTTTGTTTTTTTATAGAGACAGATGGAAGACATAGAGGGCGTGAGTCTAGAGAGATGAAGGAGAAAGAGGGTGTCGTGAGAGTTAGGGAAAGAAGAGCCAGTCTAGGGTTTGGAATATGTTATCTTTTTATAATGGTGTGCTAGGGTTTCTCTTTTTTTCTTGGCTAGGGTTTTCATCTCATTTTTATGTGTGTGTGCCGCCCACCTCCTCAAATATGCATTGATTTCCTTTCCAAATTTGGAGGATCAAATCTTGGCTAATTAGGAAGGGGATTTGGAGGGATTTGGCATATGTTACATGTGATTAAATTGTATTGGATTGGGCTCGGGCGTGTGGGCCTAAAAGGGTTGCATGGGATTTGGATGGGTGTGTATGGGTATGTAGGCCTTCATGGATTGCATGGGTTTTGGGCCGAGTCTAATATTTAAAACAGAGATCTACTAAGCAAACCTGAGGCCAAACAACTGAGTTAAATTTGATGAGGTATTAATTTTTGAATATTCCATTCCGACGTATGTTTCCCGTGACTTCCGCAACTTATCGGGTAGTGCTTCCATACGAGGCTCATCATTGGGCTTTATGAAAAAATACAGTGCCTAGGGTCGCCCCCACTTTGATGGGACTTGTGCAGTGTGCGACAGTGACAATCCTATCAAATTCATGCATGCATTTTTACTTACTTGGCTCACCAGCTATCGCCGAACTTACCTGTTGTTTTGAGATGCTTCGAACTGAGTTGATCTGGTGGTGAGGTGCTTCGACCCTTGGTTCATTCCCGAACCATTACTTGAGAGATGGGTGGTTCATTCCCGAACCATTACTTGAGAGGTGGTTCATTCTCTAACTGTTACTTGAGAGGTGGTTCATTCCCGAACCGTTACTTTAGATATGGGTGGTTCATTCCCAAACCGTTACTTGAGAAGTGGTTAATTCCCAAACCGTTACATGAGAGTTGGTTTATTTCCAAACCGTTACTTGTATGAGATGCTTCGATCCCCGGGATTCATTCCCAAACTGAGTTGATAATATGGGCCTCGACCCCGGGATTCATTCCCAAACTGAGTTGATAATATGGGCCTCGACCCTGGGATTCATTCCCAAAACTGCTGATAATGTGGGCCTCGACCCTGGGATTCATTCCCAAAACTGCTGATACTGTGGGCCTCGACCATGGGATTCATTCCCAAAACTGCTGATAGCGTGGGCCTCCACCCTGGGATTCATTCCCTAAACTGCTGATAGTGTGGGCCTCGACCCTGGGATTTATTCACAAAACTGCTGATAGTGTGGGCCTCGACCCTGGGATTCATTCCTAAAACTGTTGATAGTGTGGGCCTCGACCCTAGGATTCATTCCCAAAACTGCTGATAGTGTGGGCCTCGACCCTGGGATTCATTCCCAAAACTGCTGATAATGTGGGTGGTGAGGAACTTCGCCCCCTGCTTGTCCTCATTCCCGAGGTTGTTCTCCATTCCTGAAGTTTTTCGTCACTTTTTCTTTTTCTTCAAAGCCCGCGAACACAAAACAAAAATCGTATGTATATGAGGTGTATGCATGTATGCATGGATGCATTTCGTATTCCGATGGGTTAGGCCTTCCTTGTGCTCTTTGGTGCCCTTCGCCAATAAATGTCTTTGGTCGCCCCCTGGGTCTGCTTACAATTTCCTTCTGTCCATTCTATTCTGCTCCTCACTTGCAATTGAAATTAACTCGGGGATTTCACATGTACAAAGATTACATGCAATTGTCTTTGTTAAGTTAATGTCAGATACGCTTATGTCATGCATGTTATAATGCAAACTAAAGAGACTCGAGCAAGTAAGCAAAAACAATGTCTTTATGATTAATAAATATCGGATCAAAATAAATTAGGAAAATAAACATCTTCATGATTTGCAGCCTTGTCTTCTTCAATTGTCTTGCTTTTTCAGGCGTCAGATGCAATAGTTCTTCTTCATATTTTCCTCTGTTTTTTCTTCACTACTGTAGTCCCATATCCCTATGCAGAAAGCTTGGTGTAGACACTGCATTTTTGTATAAAGCCCAATGATGAGCCTCGTATGGAGGCATTACCTGATAAGTCACGGAAGTCGCAGGAAATGGATGCTGGAAGGGAAAATTCTAAAATTAATACCTCGTCAAATTTAAACTCACTAGTTAGCCTCGGGTTCGCTTAGTCGATTTTTGTTTTAAATATTAGCCTTCGCCCAAAATCCCGGCAACCCATAAAAGCCCATGCACGACAAGCGTACACATACACATACACGACACAATAACAAGAAACCCTAACAAGCACATCCAAAACCCTACTACACCACTATATAAAGAAACCAAAAACCAACCCTAAGGCCTCCATCTCTCTTTTTCCTCACATTCACACGGCCAAATAAAAAAAAACAAAAAAACCCTAACTCACACGACCTCTTATTCTCTCTCCATGCCTTCTCTCTCTCATCTTCTCTCCTCTCTCATATTCTCTCCTCCCTCTAAAAAACACACACAACTCTCGACAGCAAAAAAAAAACCTTAATCTCTCATCCCTAAACCTAACAGACTCACGGCTGCACCTCACACTGCCCATGAGCATAACTGAATGTGAACCAAGCTGACGTGAACAACAAAAACCCTAGCCTTCATGATCTCTGTCTCATCTCTCATTCACGGTACAAGGAAACCAGAAACCCTAAGCCCACTCTAAAAACACACGCACATACCACTCACAAAACACACGCACACAGCAGCCACACGCAGCCAACGCCCAGTGCCAAACCGACACACATTAAACACACACAGACACGTGAACACATGTCAACACACACAAGACACTTGCACTCAGCAACAAACCCAAAATCAAAGCAGCCATTCACCCCTCTCGGAACACACACACACAAGCCAATCAAAGCAGCCCACTCACAAAACGCGCACACAAACGTCTATTCTCTCTCAACTTGACACCACACACACACACTAAACACACAAGACACACGGCAGCAATCAAAACCCCCTCTCCACCGATTCAAACTCAGCAAGCCGTGAATGCATCCAGCAAACAATTAAAATAAGCTAAACCGACTCACACAAACTGCCCCACCATCGACACAAAACAACCAAAAACAAATACAACAAACCGAGACCAAAAACTAGTGGCCAAATAACCCAAAAACAATCCCTAAACCGAGACAAAATCATTCCAAAAAACAATCCCTAAAACAGTCCAAAACCGACACAAAAACCAGCCCATGAACCAGTGAAACAACCACCGAAAATACCCAAAAATAGCTACCAAAACAGCAGCCCCATCACCAAAAAAATAGCAACAAAACAGTGAAACAGTGCGCAAAAACATTGAATTGGTAAACCAGAAAAAACAGTGAAGCATTAACCCTTCCGGCGACGTCCCAACGCCATCCCGAGAAGCGACTTAAAAGGTAAGACCTGAGGGCACCCTTTACTATATTTTATTTTTTCGTTCTGGACGCGGCATGCTTGGTTGGACGTGAAATACGTCCAACCGGGTATGCGAAGTCCTACATTAAAAACGGCCAAATTCTTTTGTCACACTTTTCTTTATTTCGTATTTATTTCGTTGCTTATCCTTTTTAATTCATCGTTATTTTATTATTTGCATTTTATGTCGTTATTTATTTCATCGTTATTTTATTTTGCATTTATATTCAGCGTTATTTATCTTTTTATTTATTTATTCCCTTTTATTGTCATTTTAATGTTATGTCTTTATTTTTGTTTATGTTTTGTTTACTTTCATGTCCGTTTACATTATGTTAATGATTGTATGTGTTATCCCTTGCGGTATATCGGATGGAAACCCATAAGTAAATTCCGTAGCTGAATCTGAATGGACGGTAGTGCGATCTGTACTTGTGATACAACTCCACGTACAACCCGGGAAATACTCGCATAAGCCCGATTAACTTCCTTTTATTTGTTATTTATTCATTGACGCTTTTCCGCCTTTGATTATTTTTTATTTTCATTTCTGCATCTTGTACTCTTTAGTGTAATATGCTTCCATTCTTTCTATTAATGTTTATGGGTATGCAAATTTGCGTGTTCATTCGAATTATCTTGTGTGTGCTGCATCAGAGTTGGTTATATCATTGTGTAAACCCGTTCATTACAACTAGCATAAGTAAGGGACCATTCTGAACCCAATGGTTTGAGGTCTTCCCTTACGAGGGGTGAGTGCGACCTTAAATCATTTCCCTGTTTACACTGGGTGGCGACTCCTTTATTCTTCGGTTTAGTCCCCCGCGGGCTACAGACGGGCCTGCGAGCCCGGACAGCGTTGCCCACGCTCTATCCCTATAGTCTGGCGACTCCACTGGGGATAGAGAATCGGCCCCGAAATAATATCTTGTAATGTCTGTGGTTTTTGCTTTAGTTAACCTTGTCTCATATATTTTGCATACCATTTCTTACCTTGATGGCGTCATGTATCATGAAATCACTTTCGCTCGAAGCGGCGGATCGTTCTATGGCATCATCACTCGTTGGCACGTACCTTAGGGTATAAAAAAAGGTGCCCTCACTTGGTCGCTCGAACCCTTGAGTGGGGAGACCTAGTTGTGGGCAACCCTTCACCGACGGGAGACTTTATCTATACTCATATAAACCCACATATGAACCATAGTTGTATGACCTATAGAAGCCGCCTTTTTATGCTTGTGTTTGGGGCCATCATCATTTGGATCCAGTTAGACTTCAAGTCATAAGATACAAACTTGTTGGGCCACTTAAACTGGGACGAGTTTATGTCTTATGACGATTGGGCCAAAAGCTTCCAAAATGTCGATGGGCCACTTTATGTTTGGGCCCCCTATCATTTGAAGTTTTTTAGCCACATTATCGCAAAAGTGTAAACCTGTTGGGTCTTTTTTCATCTGGGACAAGTTTGCACCTCACAATAATATGATTGAATGCTTTAAAATGATAATAGGCCAACTTGTATGAAAACCTTGATGGACTTAGAAAATCCAATCATAATATAAATATGCTAGAAGCATGAGTCTGATATCCACACTGGCTTTCATCCAGGAAGGATACGCCTTGTTATGGCATATTTATTTACTTTGGATACCTCCAAGTTCATCCCCCATGACCACGGTTGCTGAAAGCCCAATTCATCATTTCTAGACAATGGCACGATCCCATAATAGGCTTAGCCAATGTTGTAAATGGACAGCCTTTGTCTTTTACCGATGGAAAGGGACTGAAGTGACCAAGATTCACCATGTAGCATAGGAGAGAACGATCTTGTGTACCTTACATCGGTGCATAAAATAATTCATACCTAAGACAGAAATGGACTTACCACGAGTGTATGAGGAATAAAGTCGGAAGGATATATGTTGTTTTGATAACCATTTGCATCTCATGCATCACATGCATACACGCATCATGTTAACCCCATGTCTTAAAAGCGATCATAGATATTCGTTGGGTTAGAGAAGAAAAAAGATTTGACAAGAATAGTTTAGCAAACATGGACATCATGGAAAAGGAAGCCGAGAAACAGAAAATTTTACGGCAAGAATAGAAAGACCATTTGAGAACCCTCAGCAAAAAAAAGAAAAAAAAAAGGAAAAAAAGAGAGAGAAAAAAATTGTTTGTTTTTAGTCGTTAATAGTTAGAATAAGTCAGATGATGAAATGGTTTGCTTTAAGGTGAAATCTTAGAAACGATAAGTTCTTGATGCGCTTTTATCTGGTACTTTGAGTAATTGATCTAGGTTAGACTCGTGAGCACTTAATCATATGTTTATAGAAGTGAAAACCTGAGTAGTCGGCAAGTTGACTAGTTGAAGAAATTGCAGGTCGATGAATGACCGTTTTCTTAGATGTCTATCCTGATTTGCTTTGATGTGTGGTATGGTTGAAAATAAAAGAAAAGTCTCTAAGGTAAAAAAAAAAAACAAAAACAACTACAATCGATAAGCGTGAAGCTACCCATTGGGCGAGTATTAGGACCATCATGAGGAGAAATGCTACCTTAAAGGGTAGGTGTGTTGAAAAAAAAAATAAAAAATAAAAAGAGACAAAAAAATAAATAATAAATAAATCATACCATATTGAGGATAGAAAAAGCAATTGCAGAACATAATTAAGACATCTAGGTTGGTTAGACCCATCGATCCAAATTTTTTAAACGAAATCATTGAGTTGGCTTACCTGGGAATCAAGTTGTGAATGAACTTTTACACACACACACACTTTGAGTCTAGCTTAGATCAATTATTCAAAAACTCGGATTTGAGTTGCATTGAGTGCTTTGAAGGTTCTCTGGTTTCATTACTGGGCATTCTTTGAGGACAATAATATGTGTAACTATTGGGAGACAGCTTAAGCAAAAGATAGTACGAACCTGCAAAATAAGGAAAACTTCGAAGGCCTCCCGATGGTATAGATATTGGAAACATAAAATCATCGGAATGATAGTAGGAGAAAAATCCAAGTCAATAATAGCAGCAAACGCCTCCGAGAGAAGGCATATTTAGAAAATCTGAGAATCAGAAGACATGACTTTATGTATCCCAAAAGGATGAGGCCGCTTTCAAAAAGGTGTAATTCACCGTGACCTAGTGCAGGCAGCGGAGAACAGAAAGCTAAACCAGGTCTGGGGGCGACCAATCTACCACCTCGCGAATCAGGGACATAACGAGATCTTGAGCCATAAGACCAAAGAGAAATGAGCAATCACCAGAAGAGAACTGACAGAAGGAAATTATAAGCAGACTCAGGGGGCGACCGAAGACATTTGTAGGCAGAGGGCACCAAAGAGGACAAGGAAGGCCTAACCCGTCGGAATAGGAAATACATCCATGCATACATGCATACACGTCACATACACGCAATTTTTGTCTTGTATTCGTAGGTTTTTGAAGAAAAATGAGAAAAAAACGGCAAGGACGAGCAAGCCGGGAATGACAACAATCTCAACTCAGGAATGGTTCAAAAATGAACCATCTCAACTCAAGTAACGGTTCAAGAATGAACCATCTCATATCAGTAACAATTCGGGAATAAAGCCCAGGGAATAAAGCCAACACTCAACTCGGTTCGGGAACAAAGCCCACACTCTACAAAGTTCGGGAATAAAGCCCGGGGAGTAAATCCCACTCTCAATATAGTTTGGGAATAAAGCCCACACTCAACACAGTTCGGGAACAAAGCCCACTCTCAACATAGTTCGGGAACAAAGCCCAGGGAACAAAGCCCACTCTCTACGTAATTCGGGAATAAACCCCACTCTCAACACAGTTCGGGAATAAAGCCCGGGGAATAAAGCTCACTCTTTACACAATTCGGGAATAAAGCCCGGGGAATGAATCCCACACTCAACACAGTTCAGGAACAAAGCCCACTCTCAACATAGTTCGGGAACAAAGCCCACTCTCTACGCAGTTCGTGAATAAAGCCCACTCTCAACACAGTTCGGGAATAAAGCCCGTGGAATAAAGCCCACTCTCAACACAGTTCGGGAACAAAGCCCAGGGAATAAAGCCCACTCTCAACACAGTTCGGGAATAAAGCCCACACTCAGCACAATTCAGGAATAAAGCCCACACTCAGCACAGTTCGGGAATAAAGCCCACAAGTGGTTTGGGAAGAAAGCCCAGAGGTCAAAAGCACCTCGTCATCACACTCAGCACAGTTCGGGAATAAAGCCCATAGATGGTTCGGGAACAAAGCCCAGAGGTCACAAGCACCTCGCCATCAATTCAATACAGTTTGGGAACAAATCTCAAAGGTCAAAGCATCTCCCATTCGGTGGTTCAGGAATAAAGCCCAGGGGTCAAAGCGCATCGCCATTAACTCAACTCAGTAATGGTTCAGGAATGAACCATCTCTCATCAAGTAACGGTTCTAGAATGAACCACCCATCTCTCAAGTAACAGTTCAGGAATGAACCAGGGGTCGAAGCACCTCACCACCAGATCAACTCAGTTCGAAGCATCTCAAAGCAACAGGTAAGTTCGGCGACAGCCAATGAACCAGGTAAGTAAAAATGCATGCATAATTTTGATAGGGTTGTCACTGTCACACACTGCAGAAGCCCCATCAAAGTAGGGGCGACTGTAGACACTGCATTTTTGCATAATGCCCAATGATGAGCCTCGTATGGAGGCATTACCTGATAAGTCGCGGAAGTCGTGGGAAACGGATGCCGGAAGGGAAAATTCTAAAATTAATACCTCGTCAAATTTAAACTCACTAGTTAGCCTCGGGTTCGGTTAGTCAATTTCTGTTTTAAATATTAGCCTTGGCCCAAAACCCCGCAACCCATGAAAGCTCATGCACGCCAAGTGCACAAACACACGACACAATAACAAGAAACCCTAGCAAGCACATCCAAAACCCTAGTACACCACTATATAAAGAAACCAAAACCCAACCCTAAGGCCTCTCTCTCTACTTTTCCTCACATTCACACGGCCAAATCAAAAAAAAAAAAACTAACTCACACGGCCTCTTATTCTCTCTTCACGCCCTCTCTCTCTCTTCCTCTCTTATCTTCTTTCCTCCCTCTAAAAAACACACACAACTCTCGGCAGTAAAAAAAACAAAACCCTAATCTCTCATCCCTCTCTTCTCTCAACCTAAGAGACTAACAGCTGCACCTCACACTACCCATGAGCATAACTGAATGTGAACCAAGCTGACGTGAACAACAAAAACCCTAGCCTTCACGATCTCTTTCTCCTCTCTCATTCACGGTACAAGGAAACCAGGAAAATCCTAAGCCCACTCTCAAAACACACGCATATCCCACTCACAAAACACACGCACATAACACCCACACGCAGCCAACACCCTATGACAAACCAACACACACTAAACACACACAGACACGTGAACACAGGTCAACACACACAAGACACTTGCACTCAGAAACAAACCCAAAATAAAAGCAGCCATTCACCACTCTCGGCACACACACACAAAATCCACTAACAGCAGCCCACTCACAAAACGCACACACACACACGTCTCTTCTCTATCAACTTGACACCATACACACACACTAAACACACAAGACACACGGCAGTAATCAAAACCCCCTCTCCACCGATTCAAACCCAGCAAGTCGTGAATCCATCCAGCAAACAACACAAATAAGCTAAACCGACTCACACAAAATGCCTCACCACCAACACAAAACAACCAAAAACAAATACAACAAAACCGAGACCAAAAAACAGTGGCCAAATAACCCAAAAACAATCCCTAAACTGAGACAAAATCAGTCCCAAAAACAATCCCTAAAACAGTCCAAAACCGACACAAAAACCAGCCCCTGAACCAGTGAAACAATTACTGAAAATACCCCAAAAACAGTGGCCAAAACAGCAGCCCCATCACCGAAAAACCAGCAGCAAAATAGTGAAATAGTGCGTAAAAACATTAAATCGGAAAACCAGAAAAAACAGTGAAGCATTAACCCTTCTAGCGTTCTGGATGCGGCATGCTTGGTTGGACGTGAAATACATCCAACCGGGTATGCGAAGTCCTACATTAAAAACGGCCAAATTCTTGGGTCACACTTTTCGTTATTTCGTATTTATTTCTTTGCATATCCTTTTTAATTCATCGTTATTTTATTATTTGCATTTTATGTCGTTATTTATTTCATCGGTATTTTATTTTGCATTTATATTCAGCGTTATTTATCTTTTTATTTATTTATTCACTTTTATTATCATTTTAATGTTTTGTCTTTATTTTTGTTTATATTTTGTTTACTTTCATGTCCGTTTACATTATGTTAATGATTGTATGTGTTATCCCTTACGGTATATCAGATGGAAACCCATACGTAAATTCCGTAGCCGAATCCGAATAGACGGTAGTGCGGTATGTACTTGGGATACAACCCCACGTACCACCCGAGAAATACTCGCATAAGTCTGATTAACTTCGTTTTATTTGGTATTTATTCATTGATGCTTTTCCATCTTTGATTATTTATTATTTTCATTTCCGCATCTTGTACTCTTTAGTGTAATATGCTTCCATTGTTTCTATTAATGTTTATGGGTATGCAAATTTGCCTGTTTATTCGAATTATCTTGTGTGTGCTGCATAAGACTTGGTTATATCATTGTGTAAACCCGTTCATTACAACTAGCATAAGTAAGGGACCATTCCGAACCCAACGGTTTGAGGTCTTCCCTTCCGAGGGGTGAATGCGGCCTTAAATCATTTCCCATTTCACACTGGGTGGTGACTCCTTTATTCTTCGGTTTAGTCCCTCGCGGGCTACTCCATACTTTTGACGGGCCACAAGCCCGGACAGTGTCGCCCACGCTCTGTCCCTACACTTGGTGGTTGAAAGTTTGGAGGACAAAGCTTTCGAGCAGGCCAGAGTTGATCATGTAGGTGGGTGGTGGAACGGAGTGATAGTTGGGTAGAAGGATTATGTGTGTGTTGGGTTGCTCTTTTTCTGGGTCGGGTATCTTATTGGTGTCAATGAGGTCTTGGATCTTATGCCTAAAGTGGGGGCAGTTGTCAGTTTCGTGGCCTTTTTGTTGATGGAAGTGACAATATAGGTTTAGGTCGAAGTAGTGTGGCACAGGGTTTGGATTTGGTCTAGGTTCTAAAGGTTTCAGGAGTCATTGTCTATTCAGCTTTTCAAACACTTTTGACAAAGGTCTACCCAAATTGGAGAATCACCTATTTTTTTATGGAAGCGACATCAGTAGTAGCGGGCTTGGTCTCAGAAGGCCCCCAATGTATTGTGTATTTGTTTTAGTATGGAAGTATTGGTATAAAGTGTAACTTGATTTTTTGTGCATTGGATGACCTTAGAGAAGCAAAACAGAATCCTGGAAAACCAGGTCGTATCGCAATGCTGAAGAGTCGTGTGTTGCGATGTGCAAGAGGAAAATTGTTGCACTCCTCTGGACACAGTGTCTCGCGACGCGCAAGGAATTGCGTTGCGACGAGTGACATAAATTTTTTCCCAAATGATTCTAAATCATCCCAGTTCCACCCGTACATGTTAGAGGCCATCTTATAGGTCTCGAATTAGTTTGTATACATACTTTACATCAAAACACAAGCACAATAAGCCTTGTAGATAAAACATATCAATGTATTAATAAGCTTAGCTAAGTTCAAAGCTTATTTTATTACGAACATACGTATTTCGATCGTACATCATTTACATGAACCACAATCTTCTTCGATAAAGGGATTCAGTGTTGGACAATTATGACCCATAGCGTCACTATTTGTACAGATCATGGTGTTGTTGTACAAATTAACTATGTGACAAATGAGATTGCACTCTTATCATTTGTGATTAGATCACCTAGATGTATAAATGATAAGAGGTCCTTATGATTTGTTCCTGGATTGAGATTGATATGAGATAGTATCAGTCCATGAAGGATAAATCATTAAATATCCCTAGTCAGAGTATTATCGAGATTGGACATCGATAAATACGTAAAAGACTAGTATTACACTTGTGCGCATTGTGAGGGCACAACGACATAGTTCTCATATATTTGGATATAGGATACTCATGCAAGTGTAATAGGAGGTTGTGTTTTACCGATGGTACGGGAAACAGCTTCGCTCTGGATAAGACCCCCTCGGAATTCCATTGGTTGTATGACTATGTGTCTATGGAAGTCCGAAATGAGGGTAGGTGTATTTGGTCTTAACCTGAGACTTGCACCGCTAATACTTGCGACAATCAATATACTTTGGTTGTGGTCGTCCAGGGCTTTAACAGGCTCTGTGTACGCCTATGCTGGGTATATTGAGAATCGCAGTGTGTTGGGTGTGATGTCAAGACGGAAGTGTCACTCCAGTATTATGGAGTTGATGATCGCGCAGGGATACAGAACTGGTTCTCTAAAAAGGTTGCAACCGTCGGGATAATATGACTTGGTCATGATTATCCGATAATAAAGAGACTAGTTCCTCGTAATCTGATATATGTTTCGTATGGGGCAGACATTGTACCAGCCCCAGGCCTTGCATGTGATCATCCGATACTGGATTGAAATACGCAATACTACGTATATTACGCCTGATATAGATCCTTTATTCCTGTAAGGATATTTCTGGAGAATTGGGTAGTCATGGCGCTTTGCTAGAAGCCGACCTTGTCTTGTAAATCGGTACAAACGTAGTACGAGGTACTTACGTGTTCGGATAGTCCGACGACCGAATTTACTACCAACATATCCGGGGATCTCATGGGTCGCTTCCCAAAGATTCACCGATGACGTATGACTCGCACTTTTAATTAATCTGGGATTAATAAGATGAGAGAGAAAATTAATCTGGGATTAATAGCGGAGATATTTTATCTGGGAAAAAATATCATTTAAAAGAGAGATAACGATTAATTTGGAATTAATCGATTAATTAATATATTCAATATATTAAATGAAATTGGATTTCGACGCGGAATTAAAATTAGATTTTAATTCGGGCGAACGAGTTAATTTAGAATTAATTCGTTAGCGACGTGAATAGTGACTTTGCTAGGCGTAATCATTTAATTACGTCGCAACAGAAAATTCGTTAATTTGAAATTAGCGAACCCGATCCCGGGATTCTTTATATTAAATGAAATTGCATTTCGAATTCGAGTGCGGCACGCAAGTCAAATCATTATTCGCATCAAGCGTCAAAATTAGTCACTTTGAGTGATTTGACAACTTGTCACTTGATTTGATTGATTGATGGATTGATTGAGTGATTGATTGGTTGGTGGCATTAATGTTTGAATTTTTGAAAGCAAATATAATGTAAATTAATTTTGGAAAATTAAAAGGGGTATTAGATACACCTTTTCCAAATCCATCACAACTATTCTTCTCTCATTTTCGCCCAATGGGCTACTGCATTTCTTCTTCTGGTTGGCAGTAAACTGTCGAGAGTTTGAAGAAATAGGGAAACAAGGTGCTTGTTTTTTGTGGCAAAAATCAAGAGAGCTAGCACTCCGAGAGACATGCGAAGGTGATAGGGAAGTCCACCCATGCGCCGGGAATCATTTGACGAAGTTTGGAGCTTGTTCAAGGACCTCCAATGGCCGAAAATGAGGAGCAAAACAGTAGCCCACTGCCGCACAAAATAGTGAGAAGAATTCATTTTTGTTGCCTCCCGCGTCGCTCAACCGATCGATGTGATTATTCTGCGACTTTCTCGATTGTATTCAAACATGTTCATGCTTGTTTATTGATCCTTGGGACCTTAGTAAACTCCAACATTCAGTGCTAGCCAATTCCAAAAACTGTGAGTGGACACTACTCTTTTAAATTGATTTTCATGTTATTATTTTGCAATAGATTTACTTTTTATGCCTTAGGGCGATAGGTCATTTTTATTACAGTTGTTACATAAAAGCTTATGATTTAAGTTGTATTTGAGAAAGAAATATTTTTCAGAACATGTTTTATATTTTTCGGGGGATGGGGAAAAACCCACCCCAGTATGTAGCTGGATACAGTTTGGAATTGACAGACAGAGAACATGTGCATATGTAGAGGACTGAGGGGACGGTGATACATAACGCCCTTATATCCTAGTTCAGGGCTAGGGGGACGGCGATATGTAACGCCCCTATACCCTTATTTTAGGGTCAGGTAGTAGCATGGATTACCACTACAGGCTCTAGTTCAGTTGCTTAGGGGACGACGATACGTAACGCCCAAAGACCACCAGTTTCAGGGATAAGAGTGGCATAATTTGGGGGACGGCGATACATAACGCTCCAAAGTCATGGTTTTGCATTCCTAGCTCCAAATAGGCGTATGGGGGGACATCGATACGTAACGCCCTCATACATTAAGTTTTCCAGATACATATTAGCTTTCAGACAACAGATTTCTAGGAAACAGTTTTCGAAGACCAGATTTTAGAAACGGTTTTTAGAAAGCAGTTTTCAGAAAAGTTAAACTTTTATATAAAAGATTTCAGATCGAATTTTTCAGAAAAGAGTTTTCATATAAATATATTTCTGGAACTTGGGATTCAGAACCAAAAGTTTTTATATCAGTTTTCAGTTTATCGTCCACTCACTTAGATCGGATGACGATCTAACCCCCTCCCAGTTTCCTTGTTTTTGTAGGTATTCTCGGAGGATGAGCTCAGGAGGAGGGATATTGATTCAATCACTAGAGGGTCAGAGTCTACCAGAGTGTGTATATAGTTTCGATATTGTAAGTGTCTTAGTGAAAGTTGTATGTCTTGCACTGCATTAGTTAAATTATTAAAAAGAGCTAATGTATTATTATTATCAAAATTGTGACATGTAAATCACTAAATGAGTATTAAGACGCATTTCATGTCGTTGAGTTGGGGCAAAGGTCCATAGGTATGAGTTTTATGTGAGATAAGAATAGCAAAAGTCAAAAGTTGAGGCTTAAGAGAATAGTATGTTAGTGTCCCATGCCCAAGGATCTCTAAGCGTGATTATTGTGTGAATAAATCAAGTGAAAGTTGCGGAAAAAAACTCACATTGATCCGATGAGATTTCAAAATTTCTTCATGGATGTAGAAGCTCCAAGCCTTTGATTTGAATTCCAAACTCATGGGTGAGTTTCCCTATCACCTTCAAGAGACTCCCAAGTGCTTGCAAGGTTGAAATTTTGCAACAAAATTTCCAAGGGGAGAAGAGGTAGTTCACGACAATTTGAGATTTTGGAGGAGAGAATGAATAGTTCACCTTTTGTGTTTTCCAAAAACATATATTAAGTGTTGACTTGATAGGCGTGTGTTGATAAATAATCTAATTAATTGTTTCCAACCACTTCCATCAAATGTCTAACATTTTATGTAAGTAAAGTGGGTTCCACCACTTTAAATTCAAAATTTGGTTGGCTTACACAACACACTTTGGGCCCGGTTCGTTTAATCTGATTAAACGAATTTTTCGTCGTGACGTAACTAAATCTTATTTAATTAAATAATAATGCCTAGCAAAATTATTACGAAAGTCACTTACGAATTAATTCCAAATTAATTCGTTCGCTAGAATCAAAATCCAATTTAATTCTGCTTTGAAATCCAATTTCAATTAATATATCTAATATATTATTTTAGCCCAAATAAATAAATTAAATAGAAAATTCCAATTTAACTATTAAATTTATTTTGCCGATTAATTCCAAAATAATCGCGTTGTCTCTTCTAGTCGAATTAATCCCCAGATTAATTTTTGCCGTAATTAATCCTCGATTAATTTTCTCTCTCATAATTAATCGCAGATTAATTTTGTTCGAGTCAAATGTCATTGGTGAATCTTCGGGAAGCGACCCAAGAGATCCCTGGATATGTTGGCAGTAAATCCGGTCATCGGACTATCTAAACACGTGTGTACCCGGTACAACGTTCTTACTGATTTACAAGACATGGTTGGCTTCTAGCAAAGCACCGTGCCTACCCAATTCTCCAGAAATATTCAACATGGAATATATAATTTGTATCAGGCGTAGTATACAATGTATTACGTATTACGATCCAGTATCGGATGTCACATGCTAGGCCTGGGGCTGGAATTGTGTCTTCCCTGTACGAAGCATATATCGGATCACTAGCAACTAGTCTTTGTAATCGGATAATCATGACCTAGTCAAACTATCCCGATAGCTGTAGCATTTAAGAGTACTAGTTATGTATCCCTACGTGATCATCATCTTCATATGACGAAAGTGATACTTCCATCTTGACATCACACCCAATACACTACGATTCTCAGTATACCCAGAAGAGGCGTACACAGAACCTGTTAAAGCTCCGGACAACCAAAACCAAAATATACTGATTGTCGCAAGTATTACCGATGCAAGTCTCAGGTTAAGACCACATACACCTACCCTAATTCGGATTCCCATAGACACATAGTCATACTACCAATGGGACTCTGAGGGGTCTATCCAGAGCGAAGATGTTCCCAGTCCAATGGCTAACAGAACCTCCTATTACACATGTATATGTATCAAATACTTAAATATATGAGAACTATATCGTTAAGCTTATATAACGCGCACAAGTGTAATACTAGCCTATTCCGCATTATCGATGTCCAATCTCGATAATACTACGACTATGGATATTTAATGATTAAACCTTGTAGGAAACGCTTTCCTTGCGCAGCGGAAGCGATTAGGCACACAGATCGACCTTGAAAATTTTTTCTGCTTTCCCTTCCTTAAAGCCGAATGGAACCAGCACATATACTGAAGTTTTGCTTCTGTTTCGGACAAGATCTCAGCCCCGGAATGCGCCCAAAACAGTCCCCGAATAGCCCCCGAACTGCAGTGAAATAATGGACTGTTTTGGACCAGTTACACAACCGAATTGTACACAAATCACCCACTGATTTGCGTGAACTGCAAGGGTGATATAGGTCTGATTTTTTCACTAAAAAACAATCCTAACTCAGCCCCAAAAAAATCCCCAAGGTGTTTCCCAAAACTCGAATTAAAAAAAAAAACAAACCGAGCCCCTAATCAAGCAAGTGATTCACGTCAATGGGCAATGAAATTTTCCCAATGTCGTGAGTTGTAGATGAAGAGAATAATGAGTTTTGTTCAACGCCACAAGATCTTCTGAGCTATGTCTCGTTACCAACGGAAAGTAGTGTGGGCTACACACACAAACAAATCCCTAAACGTTTTAGAGATTTAATCACACACTAATAATATTTTTCTTATTCTTGTTCTTCAATCTTGTTTCTCAACTTTTGAGAGAATGAAGAAGAAGAAGAAGGTGGCTAGGGTTTCTAGAATCATAGTTCTGCCAAAGAAAAAATATATTTTTCTTTTTATACTTAGGGTATTTTGTTTCCTAAAACAAATCAACCACTCCCCTCCATAATAAGCAAGAATCGGCAAAGCTAGGGTTTATTTCAAGTTTTGTAACATCAAATATTCAATTACCATTATTGAAAGGATGTAAGCAATTAAAAAATTTGAAAATCATAATTTCCAAATTAATGCCAAGGATTTTATTTGTTTCCGAAATAAATAAATCCATTTCCTTTATGCTTGAGGAATTTGGCCACTACTAGGAATAATTGATTAATTTTGTAGCATTAAGTATTCAATTCCATAATTGAAATATATGTTACAAAATTAAAGAGTTACCAACTTTCATAAAGCTGTAACTTCCAAATTTAATTCATAAGTTTCCAAAACCCAAATTTGGAATTCCAATGTTAACCTTCATTAAATTATATCATATATAATTTAATTACTAACAATAAATAATTATCATATAATCATTTATTATATAAATCATATATTAACTTTTAATATATAGTTATAAGTGTGACAAATAATATTATTAATCATATTAATAATATTTATACCTTTGTGAGTATATAATTGGACTATCCAATTATACTAAATCCGTTATAGTAAATCGAGCTAGCACGGGGACCAAATGGACCTACGGTTCCGAGCTCCAATAATCTCAAAATATTAATTAAGCTCTTAATTATATATTCCGAATTATTAACTCTGGGTTATTCCACTAAAAACCCAAAGTTGCACTCTCGTTGCCGCAAATGATATATTAAGTCAAACTAAGTTGTTGTCCATCGATATAGTCATTACATACGAATTGACCCTTCACAAGTATCTCGTAATTACAGTCGGGTCATAATGTCTGTTATACCCCTCTAATTATTTTTACCTTAAGTACCATTGATTCTCTAATGAACGATTTATTCATAACTATTATGAATTTTAATCTTTCTATTCGTAATAGAGAGACTTGAGCGCTCAAATCGTTCAAGTACCGAATCAACCCTAAAGAAATATACTCATCTACTTCTCGCAAGAAGGAGTGAACTCATGTCTATGCAAAATGTTCCCAGCTACAAAACAAACTGTGTCCCCAAAGTACATAGCTATTGGTCGGGACTGCTACACCAACCTCACCTTTGTAAATCAAAGGACATAGCTTGCCAAGCAGGAGTTCGTAGTACACTCAGGATTAAGATCAATCTATATATGACCATCTAGTAGATCGAAATGACTTTCTTAGTTTAACGGATATTATAAGAATGTCATTTCCATCTGGGTCCAGTCCTATATGATCGCATCATACAAGGTGCCTACATTCTCATGTCTCTACATGGACGATCCGGATCAAGATCGCCATACAAATATAGAATGGACCGCAACTATAGATAAACCACAAACAAAGTACCCACTTTGTTTGCTCTCTATGGACTATTTAAGATTACTAACTTCAGATTTAAATCCTCTTGTTTATGACACTCATACACTAAGTCTGAAGGTACATAATCAATCTAGGGTATTTAAGATGATATATAACATGCGAAAATTAAACAAACAATTTGATAAATGAATAATGCATTGTTTTATTTCAAAACATATAAAACCGTTTACATCACATGTAGCTCTAGGGCATACATTCCAACAATCTCCCACTTGCACTAGAGCAAATGGGACATGTCACGTAATCCTAGACCATCTAGGTGACCTTCAAAAAATTTAGCCGGTAAGGTCTTTGTAAACGGATCAGCAAGGTTCTTTGCGGATGCAATCTTTGTGACGGTAACGTCTCCTCTCTGCACTATCTCCCTGATGAGATGATATTTCTTCTCTATATGCTTTCCCTTCTTGTGGCTTCTTGGTTATTTGGAGTTTGCCACCGCACCGCTATTATCGCAATAGAGTGTGAGTGGTCTATCCATATCTGGAACAACTTCCAGATCTCCCACGAATTTACGGAGCCAGAATGCTTCCTTAACTGCTTCACAAGCTGCTACATATTCAACCTCCATGGTGGAGTCAACATTACAAGATTGCTTTATGCTCCGCCATACTATAGCCCCACCACCTAGGGTGAACATTGATCCAGATGTAGATTTCCTAGAATCTACATCTGTCTGAAAGTCAGAGTCTGTATATCCCCTTAGGATCATATCCTCACCGGAATATACAAGCATATAATTTTTCGTTCTCTTAAGATACTTGAGAACGTGTTTCACAGCCACCCAGTGATCCAATCCTGGGTTTGATTGAAACCTACTGACTACTCCCACTATAAAACAGATGTCCGGTCTCGTGCATAACATAGCATACATGAGACTACCAACTGCTGAGGCGTATGGGATATGTCTCATTTCCTCAACATCTTGAGGTGTCTTAGGAGACTGTTCCTTTGACAAATGAATTCCATGTCGATAAGGCAGATTGCCTTTCTTGGAATTCTGCATCCCAAATCGCACAAGGATCTTGTCGATATATGATGCCTGAGACATAGCTAACAGTCGTTTCTTGCGATCCCGAAGTATCTGAATCCTAAGAACATAACTGGCCTCTCCCAAATCTTTCATTCGGAATTGGTTAGCTAGTCAGGTTTTCACGTCTGATAATATCTTTACATCATTCCCAATGAGTAAAATATCATCGACGTATAAAACAAGAAAAACCACCTTCCCATCAATGACGCGCTTGTATACACAAGGCTCATCAACATTCTGCTCAAAATCATAAGACTTGATCGTTGTATCAAATCTTATATTCCAAGATCGAGATGTCTGCTTGAGTCCATAAATGGACCTTTGCAGCTTGCAAACCTTTTGCTCTTGACATTGGGCGATGAACCCCTCTGGTTGTATCATATAGATAATTTCATCAAGATTTCCATTCAAGAATGCAGTCTTGACATCCATTTGCCAAATTTCATAGTCATAATATGCGGAAATGGATAGAAGAGTGTGGATGGATTTAAGCATGGCTACTGGCGAGAAAGTTTCCTCATAGTCAACTCCTTCTTTCTGGGTATAACCCTTGGCCACTAGTCTAGCCTTGAAGGTCTGTACCTTCCCATCTGATCCCCTCTTCCTTTTGTAGATCCACTTGCAACCTATGGGTTTCACCCCATCAGGTTGGTCTATAAGTTCCCAGACCGAGTTGGAGTGCATGGACTCCATCTCTAGGTCCATGGCTTTGAGCCATTCCTCTTTGTCAGAATCATCCATTGCACTACTGTAGGTCAATGGATCATCTATGACATCGCTGGATGCAACAACTTGTGCCTCTCCAACCCCTAAGTAGTGATCAGGTTGTCGTACAATCCTCCCACTGCGTCTAGGCGGTAGATCATTCTGACAAGCTTGCATCTGACTATCAGATGTCAAAGGTGCTATGTATTTATCAAGTTTCGTTGATGATGGCGTGCTGGTTGAACCAGTAAGTAACTCCTCGAGCAACACTTTACTTCGAGGTTTGAACTCCCTCATATAGTCCTCCTCTAGAAATGTAGCATTTGTCTATACAAACACTTTGTTATCATCAGGACTGTAGAAGAATCCACCCCTAGTCTCCTCAGGATAGCCTACAAATAGGCACACCTGAGAACGTGGCTCCAACTTTGTAGTCTTATTCTTCAGCACATGTGCTGGACACCCCTATATGCGGAAATGACGTAAACTAGTTTTACGACCATTCCACAACTCTAAGGGAGTCTTAGGAACAGACTTAGATGGAACTACATTAAGGATATGCATTGCAGTTTGCAGTGCATATCCCCAGAACGAACTAGGTAGTGAGCTATAACTAAACATAGATCGCATCATGTCTAGTAGGGTTTGATTTCTCCTTTCTGCAACACCATTTTGCTGTGGTGTTCCAGGTGCTGTGAGCTGGGATACTATCCCGTGCTCAACTAAGAATTTCTCGAAGTCTCTGTTGAGGTATTCCCCTCCACGATCTGATCGTAGAGTTTTGATTGTCTGTAGGCATTGCATTTTCACATGTGAAACCCGATGATGAGTCTCAGTTGGAGGCACTACCTTTTTAGCTAAGGATATTGCGGGAAACGGAGGTCGGAAGGGGAAATTCAGAATAAGTATGTCATCAAGTTCATTTCACAAGTTCACTGTCTTCGTTAGTGCTGCGTTCGTTACTTCGTTCGAACGTCAGGCAGATTGCGGACGTTCGTGTAGCGTTCGAATGGGCGTTCGAACGGAGTCGGAATTTCTGGTTTTGCTGCTAGCCTCGCACCCCAGCCCAATTAGCTCCCCAAAGCCAATAAAACACATCCCAATTTAATTAAATTAAACATTAAATATTAAATAAAATATTTAAACCATTTACCAATTAAATAAAACATAAAATATAATCATACCTAATAAAGATAAATCAAATATATTAACTTCCTAACCAAACAAATCACATACTAAATTAAAAAGGATGTCATGCCTAATTAAAATCAATCATAACAAATTAAATATTTTGTATTCCTAATCTAGCCAAGATTTGTCCCCCCTCAATCTTTGACTTTCCTTGCTCAACACCAAATAAAATACTCATTTTAATGCCAAAATCCCTTCCTTGTGAGACAAGGTGAAGCCCTAGCCCTTCTCTATATAAACAACCCCTAACCAAGACATGCACTCCTCTAGCTCATACACATAACTCACAGAAAAATCATAACACAAAGAGCCTTAGCCACTCACGGCAATAGCAACAGGAAGAACACAAACCATTCCCCTCATCTCCTCCACTCCATAACCGAAAACAGCACCCTCATAAACCTCTACCCATCACCGAAAATCTCCCTATACAGCAGCCCTCCATCACCGAAAATATACCTCCAAACAGCAGCCCAAACCACTCCCAAAACAGTCTCTAAAATCCCTTAAAACAATAACATAAACTGCACTTATAATCCTTGAAATAACCACACAAAACTACACTAAAAAAACACGAAAAACACTCGAAACAGTTCGTTGAAACATCAAAACAGGTAACCTGAACAGTGAGTAGCAAAGCAGAGACAGAATAGCACCAGAACGGAGACCGAACAGCAGCAGAACGGAGACCGAACGGCAAGCAAAACAGTAAAACAGTGAGCTAGGACGCTAAACCAGTGAACCGGAGAAGTTGAGGAGCTGTACCCTTTCCGACGTCCATGAAACGCAAGCCCGAAAGTTGGCAAAAAGGTTAGACCTGAGGGTACTTTCCACACTCATCTTTATTTGATTTTTGCTATTTATTTTGATTGTATTTTAATTATTTGTTGAATCTTGTGTGTGTATGATGCGTGTTGTAGGTATTGGATGAATGAAAGAGTGTCGTCTCTTGCGGTATATAGGATGGAAACCCATACGTAAATTCCGTAGCCGAATCCGAATGGACGGTAGTGCAGTCTGTACTTGGGATACAACTCCACGTACCGCTTGAATAAACGGCACCTTCTTTTGTTTCATGTTGCTTTGATTTATTTATTTATTTTTCGTCACTTGAATTCTGCATGTTGCTTATTTACGTATGATTCATTCGAGCGCATGGGCTTAGTAAGTGGAATGAAAGATCCCCTATGGGGAGGGGTTAAAGCCCTTTACCACGATGCTTCACCGCGCCGGTTGATGTGTGTTCGGTTGAATGCAAGACACGTTCAATCGGGCATACTACATTTGATATTATTGCTTTTAATTCTTTGTATGCATGATTCAATCGAGCGCATGGGCTTAGTAAGTGGAATGAAGGATTGTTGGATAATATGACCCATAGCGTCACTATTTGTACAGATCACGGTGTTGTTCTACAAATTAACTATGTGACAAAGGAGATTGCACTCTTATCATTTGTGATTAGATCAACTTAGATGTATAAATGATTAGTGGTCCCTATGATTTATTCCTGGACGGAGAATGATATGAGAGAGTATCAGTCCACGAAGGATTAATCATTAAATATCCCTAGCCGGAGTATTATCGAGACAGGACATCGATAATGCGGAATAGGCTAGTATTGCACTTGTGCGCGTTGTGAAGGCACAACGGCATAGTTCTCATATATTTAAGTATTGGATACTTATGCAAGTGTGATAGGAGGTTGTGTTTCACCGATGGTACGGGAAACAGCTTTGCTCTGGATAGACCCCTCGGAATCCCATTGGTATTATGACTATGTGTCTATGGGAGTCCGACATCAGGGTAGGTGTATTTGGTCTTAACCTGAGACTTGCACCGCTAATGCTTACGACAATCAATATACTTTAGTTGAGGTCGTCTAGGACTCTAACCGGTTCTGTGTACGCCAACTGCTGGGTATATTGAGAATCGTAGAGTATTGGGTGTGATGTCAAGACGGAAGTATCACTTCAGTCATAGTGGAGATGATGTCACGCAGGATACGGTATTAGTGCTCTTAAGTGTTGCGCAACCATCGGGATATTATGACTAGGTCATGCATATCCGATTATAGAGACTAGTTACCAGACATCCGATATGTGCTTCGGACGGGGCAGACACTTATCCAGCCCCAGCCCTAGCACGTGACTATCCGATACTGGGCTGATATACACAATACTACGGTATACTACGCTTGATATAGATCTTAAATATTCTTAAATGAATATGTCCGGAGAATTGAGAAGACTTGGTGCTTTGCTAGAAGCCAACATGTTGGATAATATGACCCATAGCGTCACTATTTGTACAGATCACGGTGTTGTTGTACAAATTAACTATGTGACAAGGAAATTGCACTCTCATCATTTGTGATTAAATCACCATAAATATATAAATGAAGAGAGGTCCATATGATTAGTTCCTGGATTGAGATGATATGAGACAGTATCAGTCCACCAAGGATTAATCATTAAATATCCCTAGCCGGAGTATTATCGAGACAGGACATCGATAATGCGGAATAGGCTAGTATTGCACTTGTTCGTGTTGTGAGGGCACAACGGCATAGTTCTCATATATATAAGTATTGGATACTTATGCAAGTGCGATAGGAGGTCGTGTTTCACCGATGGTACGGGAAACAGCTTCGCTCTGGATAGACCCCTCGGAATCTCATTGGTATTATGACTATGTGTCTATGGGAGGCCGAAATCAAGGTAGGTGTGTATAGTCTTAACCTGAGACTTACATCGCTAATACTTACGATAATCGATAGACTTTGGTCTTGGTGGTACATGGCTTTAACCGGTTCTGCGTACTCCACTTATGGGTTTATCAGAGAGTCGTAGTGTATTGGGTGTGATGTCAAGACGGAAGTATCACTTCAGTTATATTGGAGATGATGTCACGCAGGATACGGTACTAGTGCTCTTAAGTGTTGCGCAACCATCAGGATGTTATGACTAGGTCATGCATATCCGATTATAGAGACTAGTTACCAGACATCCGACATGTGCTTCGGACGAGGTAGACACTTATCCAGCCCCAGCCCTAGCACGTGACTATCCGATACTGGGCCGATATACACAATACTACGGTATACTACGCTTGATATAGATCTATATATTCCTGTAAGAATATTTCTGGAGAATTGGGTAGGCATGGCGCTTTGCTAGAAGCCAACCTTGTCTTGTAAATCGGTATAAACGTAGTACGAGGTACTTACGTGTTCGGATAATCCGACGACCGTATTTACTGCCAACATATCCGGAGATCTCATGGGTCGCTTCCTGAAGATTCACCGATGACGTATGACTCGCACTTTAATTAATCTGGGATTAATTGGAAGAGAGAGAAAATTAATCTGGGATTAATTGCGGAGATATTTTATCTGGGATAAAATATTAATAAAAGAGGGAGAACGATTAATTTGGAATTAATCGATAAAATAATATATTTGATATATTATTAGAAATTGGATTTCGACGTGAAATTAAAATTAGATTTTAATTCGGGCGAACGAATTAATTTAGAATTAATTCATTTGCGATATGAATAGTGAATTCGCTAGGCGTAATCATTTAATTACGACGCAACGGAAAATTCATTTATTTGGAATTAACGAACCCGAGCCCGAAAGTGATTGTGAGCGCATTCGCATTTCGAATTCGAGTGCGGCACGCAAGTCACATCAAGCATCAAATCACTAGTCGCATCAATCGTCAAGTCACTTGTCACTTTGAGTGATGTGACATGACATGTTGTCACTTTCTTAAAGTGACTTGATGTGAATAGTTGATTTGAGTTGATGAAAAGCTTTTAAAAGCTTGAAATGAAATATAACATTATTTATTTCTTGCTTTTTGACTTTTGTATTAAAAGTAATATATGTTTTATTTATTATTTACTTGGTAAATATATAAAACAAAAGGAAAAAGCTTTTCTCTCTCTCTCTCTTGGAAAGAGATACGGTTTTTAACTTTTGGAGCCAAAAACCATCTCCTCTTCTCACGGTCATTGTGACCGATTCTCTTCCATGTTTTTCTGGTTTTCTGCCGAGCAAAAGGAGAAGCAAGGAAGATGAAGAAGTGCTAGCACACCTTGGGTTATACATAGGTGATAGGGAAACGAATTTGTGAGCTTGGAAAGCTTGAAGCTTGGAGCTTCAATGGAGTCTTGCATGGCCGATTTTGGAGCATCAAAAACAGCCCCCCACCGGCAGTCCACTGCAGTTCAAGAAGGCCAAAACCGAGCTTCATGGAGGAGGAAAATGGGTCTTGTTCTTCCTAGCATCAAACCCATCAATGTGAGTATGAATTCCGCCTTACTCCTTTGTGTATTCAACTCGTTTTTATGCATGTTTGTGATCCTTGGGACTTGATTGGAACTCTACAATGGTATCTTGAGCTATTGGTTGCATAAAAACGAATTAGGGTTCTTGAGCAAAATTTGGGGCTTTTTGATTTAAGCATGATTTTGACAAATTGTTTATTTAAGAATGCTTGTATATGAATTAATTAGAGTTATATGTAATCAATTTGATGAAAAATTAATTGGATTGATTTTCCCCAATTTGCTTAATGTTGGCCAAAACTTTAATTTGGGTAAACTCAATTTGAGCATCAAATTATTAAATTGTTTAGTATAGTATGCTTGAATGAGGTTGAATTGATGTTGTGCATAATCAATTTCATGAAATTTGGTTGGATCCATTTTTCCCCAAATTTTGGGCATGACAAATTTGGGTAAACTTGATTTTGAGCATGTTTAATGAAATTGGATGATTTAGAATGCTTGAATGTTGTTTAATTGATGATTGATTAGATCAATTTGATGAAAAGTGTTTGGAAAATTTTTTCCCCAATTTGCTTGTGATGGCCGAATTTGGCAAGTGCCCTAATGTCTTGTCTTTTTTATTTTTTGTTCATTGGATGACTTAGAAATCATTTGGGGATGTTGAATTTATGTTTGATTGGGTTCAATTGGATTGAATTTAATTTGGGCATAATTTCCCTCTTTGGCCGAGACTTTAGCATGTATAAATTGGGTTTGATTTTGATCAAATCATGTTGGACATGATTCATTAATGTTAAGCATGATTAATTGGACAAATTTGATGTTTTGGAAACTTTGATTTGGGTAATTAATAATGTTATACACTTTAGGTAATTTAATTGGGAAATTTGGAATTTTTGGAATTAAATTATTGGGCTTAAAATTGGATTTGGGCCTCTTTAAGTTGTTATTGGGTTTATTGGACTTTGTTGTACAAAGTTGGTTTAGGCCAAAATTGGTTGGATCCAATTAGGCCCAAAACCGCTTCCAAAAGGCCCAAATGCGACTAATGAACCTTTAACGTTTAATTGGGCCTAATGGGCCTAAATTAATTTATGGGCTTATGGGGTAACTCTCGTATTGGACTTTGGTTGCGGGTTTGACCCGAGTTGACCAAAAGTCCACGCCTCAAGAAATTAATTAAAAGCCCATTGGACTTTAATTAAATTAATATTGGATATTAACCGGGCTTTGAGACCCGTAACGATTAAATTTGGAATTTAAGTCGTAAAGGTTTATTTTATAAAGTGTAATATTTAAATTGGAATTAAATAATGAATTAGAATTAAATGCGTATTAAATTGGATTTAATTTTGTAATTTAATTTAATTCGTAGAAATCGTACTTTGAGTACGTGTTCGCAATACGAGTTTGACTCGAACAAAATCAAATCTTTGTTTGAACATTGGATGATCACTAATTATCAAGATTAATTAATTTGATTAGATTGATTGATAACATGCTTGTATGAATACATGGTTGTGATGTTTGAATAATGTATATCGGATGGATATTAGTCGGGTGGGGCGATTTTGGAAATTGTAATAAATTTGATTTATTAATTGGACCTGCGAGTCCAGCCTTATCTCCTATTTCTTTGTATTCTCTTCTCACATATTCCCCTCAATGTAAATGAGGTTTCTTTAGAAGTGTAGTGTAACGGGTAGAAGAAATATTTGTGCTAGCGGGAGAGAGAAAGTGAGAGATTTGATCTAGGATCAATGTGTAAAATATCCATCCGCATATCATTATTATTTTAACATATGCGCTTTATTATGTGTTTAGAATGCATGTTTAAGGGTGTATGATGATGAGACCTTAACAAAGATAATAAATTGGTAGCCAATTTGCACGCGAAAAACCCTCATAAAATATCATGCGTCTTTTCCTTCCATTGAGTGATTCTTACTCAAGATCCGAGATTGGCAGGGGTTGTTGGCCAAAGTCAAGCCCTTGTCCGTCGAAGATGTGTTTTTATCACGAGGCTTTGTTCCATATCGGTGTCGTGTCCAAGTTGTGGTTTGTTGGCCAAAGTCAAGACCACTTCTTGTCCATTGACATTGATTACGAAGCTTCCATGTCAATGGGTCCGCGCTTGACTGGGATCACTAGGTTTGTTGTGCCAAAGCCAAGGCCTAGTTGATTCAGAGGAAAAAGGTTAGGGTATACATTCGATGTATAGGCATATAAGATATATGTTTGGGACTTGGATGTCCACCTACTGGATCTAGGAGTTGGATGAGATCCAATTGATCTTAGAGATCTACCTAGTTAATTATCATACAATTTGTTGGCCAAAGTCAAGATTGTGTGATATTTAACGGGATCCTAGCCCACTAGGAAACACGGTTTCCCGAGTACTCGACAGAGGGTTAGAGGCTCGACGAAAAATAGTGGGAGGCAAGAATTGAATTTGCAATATTCGTTCAATTACTCGCCATACGCGCTCATTTAAATTATTTCGTCGTAATATTAAAAGTTAGTTGGACTAATATTTAAATTGATGTTTTAATAAACAGTTGGACTGTATTATACTTGATTATATATAATTGGATTATATCAATCAATATATTTGAATTAATTAATTTCAGTTTACAGTTGATTTTATAATTGGATTATAATAATCAACGTAATTGAGGTTAATTAATTTGGATTATATTTGATTATATAGTTGGACTATTATAATCATTATAATATATATAGTACCACTAATCGTTGATTAAATAGTTGGACTATTGTAATCAAGATAAAATTGAAAAGTTGGATATTTAAAATATAATCTGGGATTGAAATATTTTAAATGATTTAATTTTCAAATTGGGAATAAATAATAGGTTACTTTATTTGATAAAATAACTTATTATACCTTAAGCCCAAAATTAAGCAAAATAAGTAGAGCGTAAAATCTTTGGAAGATTTATGTGATGATGACTTTAATGCTTAATTTAATATACTTGTCATAAATCTAATTTTAGATTTAAGAAGTATTAAAATTGTAATTTATAATTCTTGGAGAATTAATTGACTATTCTAGAGGAGATAAAGTCAAAGTTTGCAATTGGGCATGTAGCACGAGGTGCACATAGTTTCGATATTCTAAAAACCCAAGGCTTGGCCTAAGGTTTCTGAAATATTGAAAGGATAATTGACATATCCCAAAGTGACTACCATTTGGATATGGCAGACACGAAGGAATTAAAGAAAGGGCAAGACTCTTACTTTGAAAATGTTTGTCTTAGTTATGTTCACAGCTAGTATTGAAATTAGATTTTAAATACTTAGTGTGGTACATAAAATATATGTATTGATGTTCAGAATCTGCTTTGAGCAGGATACTGACTTCAAGCTGAGATTTCTCTACGAATAGGAACGGGACGAAAGTCGCTGTTTCGACCGTAGATACCTAAGTTTAGGAACTACCCTTCGGGTATGTACTTGAATTAGGAACTGTTATAATGTAACTAGTTTGACTAGAGACATTATCTCTATATCAGTGTTTAATCCGTTGCGGATAAAACCTTTATATTATAGAACACTAAGTGTTTTATTATATAAAGATGATACTGAGATAAATACATTAGATGTAAATAACAGAATTTATATTTTGAATATAAATAAAATCTCAAACATATAAAATGACAAATAAATAGCTCAAATTGATTTGATCAATATAGACTTATTTGTGGCATTGTTGTCTGTGACACAATTATACAAGACTCGTATATCCACACTTTTGAAGAGTGGGTACTAGGACTGATTTGACTATTCAAATAAGGTCTGCGAATCTAGTTTATTAGGTAAAGTACCTAAAATACGATTTACTTGGTAATAGTAAAAGGGCCACCGATCTGTTAGCCCTATTCATGGTGAAGTTAGTGGTCCCATATCTAGCTAGGCTAGATGTGAACATGAATATTTCGTGACCTTAACGGATGTGGCATCACGTTATGGTTATGTGTTTCTTTTGAAGAACACAAATCAGAAACTTTTAGAGTTTCGACACGAAATAGACAAACAGATCGGCTATAATATTATACCGTCACGGTAAGACCGTAATGAAAAATACTTAAGCAATAAGTTTCTTATATACTTGAAAGAGTACAGTATTCTTTCAAATGAGGACTCCTCCCGGAACACGTCAAAGTGACGATGTGTCCGAACGGATTAACCGAATCATGTTAGACATGATAAGGCTAATCATGAGTCGCTCTGAGCTACCTTTTCCTTCAACGGATAAGTTTTAACAGTGCAATAACTTATTTAGAATAAGGTTCCATATAAATCTGTTTGACAGATGTCATATAGGATATGAACAGGGAAGAAACGAGGTTTCTCATTCCTGATAATTTGGGTATGCCAGGCATAACGTTTGGATGATACCAAACTAAGGACCCAAATTGAATAAGTGCCAATATTGGTTATCCTAAGGGAAACCTTAAGTATAATACTTGTAAATCTCACATGAGAACAATGTGATTGTTGCTCACCATACGGTTTTTCCTGAGAGGAATATCGATATGCAGTGGTCAGTAGGAGGATAGTGATACTCGATGAAAATCGGAGTAATAATGTTCAAGGCATGAAGTCCTTAATGGAACACAAATAGTTCATCTATGATGAATCTATACCATTAATCTTCAAATACACAAGACACTCGTAGATCGGATAGAGTCAGAAAACAACCTGGGGTATGGGTTTCTGATCTCACCTCATAAAGATGTTAATCTTTTAAGGTACATCAACTGATTACGTATGAGGTAGTGATACAAGGTATCGACTCCCTATTATGGCAAAGTGCCATGAGTCCGAAATGGATTCCATGTATAACAAGGCATTGTGCCTATTGGTACATTAAACGTCTTCAAGGAAGACATACATGGAAGGCAACATACCAACGTACAAAGCTGGGCTTTTGACGGAAAGGTATCGTTATCAACATTGTGTTAATAACGGTTCAACCTTTTACCTGTTGCCATAGTAAATCCATTTTGAAGATGCTTGTTGATAACTGCATATTTCATTTATGAAATGTGTCAGTTGCATATCAAAATCGCTTTCCTGAAAAGGAAACCTTTTGGAGGATGCTTACAACATCCTGACGATTTTGTATAACCGACAAATAAGGTTTGCGGGTTATTCGATCCATGTTTGGATTGAAACAAGCATAAGGTTCTTGGAACTGTCGTTTTGAAATAATCATAATAGTTTCTGATTTGACTCAAAACGAAATGATTCTTGTGTATATAAGGAGGTTAGTGGGAGAGCACTGATAATTAAATTCCCATAAAGCAATTGGTGAAAGCTTGGCTTTCATAGATATTCTTTCATAAGAAATTCTCCGTAGAATTCTGGGGAGTAACAACCTTTATTCAAGGAATAAAGATCTACAGGGATAGATTTGGAGTTGTTAACACTCTCTGGAAATTGTACATTTAAAATGTACTTGTATTGGTGTCTCATACGCTTTGAGCATATGAAGTCACAATCAGGACAATCCAAGTGATAGTCATTGGATTGAAGTTAAGGACATCTATTAGTATCTTAGAGAACTAAAGATGTTGTCTTAAACTATGGAGATGGAGAACTTGAAGTGACTGGGATCACTGTTGCAAGTTTCCAAACCGGTAAATACTGCGGTATTATAAAGTTTGAATAACGGGACAGTAAGCTGGATATATTTCGAGCAAGATAACTGTTGCCGAATTAACAACAAATGCGGATTATTGCTGCAGCTGAGGCAGCAATAGAAGCCATTTGGATCGAAAATAAATCTAATTAGATTAGATATAGTTCTGTTAGCAGCTGAGCTAGGCGTCAGCACAGGCTAAAGAATTAAAAGTCTCATCGACGATCCAGATATATACTTCTATATCATCTGATTCGTTCGGATCATACATCGTGGCGATGTGATGATCGTGTAAATCACGTCAGACGATAATTAAGCAAATCCACTGACGAAAACCTTCCTCAGTAATTTGAGCAAACCGTACATAGTTCGGGTGTTAGACACTCGAGTGACTGGCTATGTGCCAAGTGGGAGATTGTTGGATAATATGACCCATAGCGTCACTATTTGTATACGATCACGGTGTTGTTGTACAAATTAACTATGTGACAAGGAAATTTCACTCTCATCATTTGTGATTAAATCACCATAAATATATAAATGAAGAAGAGAGGTCCATATGATTAGTTCCTGGATTGAGATGATATGAGACAGTATCAGTCCACCAAGGATTAATCATTAAATATCCCTAGCCGGAGTATTATCGAGACAGGACATCGATAATGCGGAATAGGCTAGTATTGCACTTATGCGTGTTGTGAGGGCACAACGGCATAGTTCTCATATATATATAAGTATTAGATACTTATGCAAGTGCGATAGGAGGTCGTGTTTCACCGATGGTACGGGAAACAGCTTCGCTCTGGATAGACCCCTCGGAATCCCATTGGTATTATTACTATGTGTCTATGGGAGGCCGAAATCAAGGTAGGTGTGTATAGTATTAACCTGAGACTTACATCGCTAATACTTACGATAATCGATAGACTTTGGTCTTGGTGGTACAGGGCTTTTTAACCGGTTCTACGTACTCCACTTCTGGGTTTATCAGAGAGTCGTAGTAGTGTATTGGGTGTGATGTCAAGACGGAAGTATCACTTCAGTCATATTGGAGATGATGTCACGCAGGATACGGTACTAGTGCTCTAAGTGTTGCGCAACCATCGGGATTTATGACTAGGTCATGCATATCCGATTATAGAGACTAGTTACCAGACATCCGACATGTGCTTCGGACGGGGTAGACACTTATCCAGCCCCAGCCCTAGCACGTGACTATCCGATACTGGGCCGATATACACAATACTACGGTATACTACGCTTGATATAGATCTATATATTCCTGTAAGAATATTTCTGGAGAATTGGGTAGGCATGGCGCTTTGCTAGAAGCCAACCTTGTCTTGTAAATCGGTATAAACGTAGTACGAGGTACTTACGTGTTCGGATAATCCGACGACCGTATTTACTGCCAACATATCCGGAGATCTCATGGGTCGCTTCCTGAAGATTCACCGATGACGTATGACTCGCACTTTTATTAATCTGGGATTAATTGGAAGAGAGAGAAAATTAATCTGGGATTAATTGCGGAGATATTTTATCTGGGATAAAATATAATAAAAGAGGGAGAACGATTAATTTGGAATTAATCGATAAAATAATATAATTGATATATTATTAGAAATTGGATTTCGCCGTGAAATTAAAATTAGATTTTAATTCGGGCGAACGAATTAATTTAGAATTAATTCGTTAGCGACGTGAATAGTGAATTCGCTAGGCGTAATCATTTAATTACGACGCCAACGGAAAATTCATTAATTTGGAATTAACGAACCCGAGCCCGAAAGTGATTGCGAGCGCATTCGCATTTCGAATTCGAGTGCGGCACGCAAGTCACATCAAGCGTCAAATCACTAATTGCATCAATCGTCAAGTCACTTGTCACTTTGAGTGATGTGACATGACATGTTGTCACTTTATAAAGTGACTTGTGTGAAATAGTTGATTTGAGTTGATTGATGAAAAGCTTTTAAAGCTTGAAATGAAAATAACATTATTTATTTCTTGCTTTTTGACTTTGTATTAAAAGTAATATATGTTTTATTTATTATTTACTTGGTAAATATATAAAACAAAAGGAAAAAACTTTTCTCTCTCTCTCTTGGAAAGACATACGGTTTATCTTTTGGAGCCAAAAACCATCTCCTATTCTCACGGTCATTGTGACCGATTCTCTTCCATGTTTTTCTGGTTTTCTGCCGAGCAAAAGGAGAAGCAAGGAAGATGAAGAGTGCTAGCACACCTTGGGTTATACATAGGTGATAGGGAAACGAATGTGAGCTTGGAAAGCTTGAAGCTTGGAGCTTCAATGGAGTCTTGCATGGCCGATTTTGGAGCATCAAAAACAGCCCCCCACCGGCAGTCCACTGCAGTTCAAGAAGGCCAAACCGAGCTTCATGGAGGAGGAAAATGGGTTCTTGTTCTTCCTAGCATCAAACCCATCAATGTGAGTATGATTCCGCCTTACTCCTTTGTGTATTCAACTCGTTTTTATGCATGTTTGTGATCCTTGGGACTTGATTGGAACTCTACACAACCTTGTCTAGTAAATCGGTAAAACGTAGTACTTGGTACTCACGTGTTCGGATAGTCCGTGACCGATTTGACTGCCAACATATCTGGGGATCTCAGGTCGCTTCCCAAAGATTCACCGATGACGTATGACTCGCACTTTATTAATCTGGGATTATATGATGAGAGAAAAATTAATCTGGGATTAATTGCAAGAGATATTTTATCTAGGATAAAATATCGATTAAATTAAAGAGAGAGAATGATTAATTTGGAATTAACGAGGAATGGAATTATATATTTGATTATTAAACGAAATTGGATTTCGACGCGGAATTAAAATTAGATTTTAATTCGGGCGAGCGAATTAATTTAGAATTAATTCGTTAGCGATGTGAATAGTGATTTCGCTAGGCGTAATCATTTAATCACGACGCGACGGAAAATTCGTTTTATTTGGGAATTAGCGAAACCGAGCACGAGATCATTTGCGAGCGCATTCGCATTTCGAATTTGAGAGCGGCTCGTCAAATCAAGCGTCAAATCGCTAGTCGCATCAAGCGTTCAAATCACTAGTCACTTGAGTGATGTGACTTGACTAGATTGATTGATGTGATTGATGGTGATTGATGGAAGTTGTTGAAACATTAAGGGCTTGACTTTTTCCAAATGGAAAAGTGGTATATGGTTTATTATTTTGGAAAAATAAAAAACACCTAATACACTTTACATTTTTCAACAACATCTCTCTCTCTCACGTTGGTTTTTCTTTTTGGAGCCAATTATTGCTATCTCTCTCACGCCATTTTTCTTTCTTTTCTTTACTGGTTTGACCGTGAGTTTTGAAGCAAAAATGGAGGGAAGCAAAGGGTGTTTGTGGCAAAACAAGAGTGCTAGCACCACTCCGGGATCATGCGAAGGTGATAAGGGAAGTATGCCCATGAGCCGGGAATCACTACAACGAAGCTTGGAGCTTGTTTTGATGATGAAAAAGAAACCTTGAGGACAGAAACTGCTACTGCAGTGCAGTCCACCAGTGAGCAGAATTTCGAATTTTGTTGCCCAAATCGTCGCTCAACGCTCGATGTAAGTATTCCGCACTTCCGTCGTTGTATTCACTTATGATTCATGCTTGAGTTTGATCTTGGGACCTTTAAAAAACTCTAACAATGGCATCAAGAGCTTAGGTTAAAAGCATGAAAAAGTTAGGGCTAAAATTGGGCAAACTTGATTTTGAGCAGATAAATAAATTGGATGGATTTATATGCTTAATTGTGTTTGAATTGAAGATTGATTGGGTCAATTTCAAGAAAATTTGATTGGATCATTTTTCCCCCAAATTTCCTCCTTGGCCGAAAGTTGAACATGATTTAATGTCTTGGATTTTTGATTTTTGACAATTGGATGTGTTGGAAATCATTCGGGAATATGATTTGATGTCGATTGCGGAATCAATTGGATTGAATTCGATCGGACGTAAAATCCCCAAATTGCCAAGTATGTCATGAAACTTGAAATTGGGTAAAATTGATTTGAGCATGCAATTATGAAATGGATGATTAAGTAGGCTTAATACATGTTTAATTGATGATTGGTTGATCAATTTGATTAAATATTGTTTGGAACAAATTTCCCCAATTTTGATGTGTTGGCCGAATAGGAGTATGCCCTAAATCTTGGAATTTTGTTTTTTAATTCATTGGATGAGTTAGAATCAATTGGATGTTGATTTAATGTCGATTGTGGATTAATTGGATTGAAACCAAATCAGATAATAAAATCCTCTCCTTGGCCGAGACTTAAAGAGCATGTAATGGGGTTGATTTTAATCAAAAATGTTGGACATATGATGATGATAATGAGCATGATTATTGTATGAATGATGTTTTAGAAATGTTAATTTGGGTGATTAATCATGATATACACTTTAGGTAATTAAATGCGAAATTGGAATTGTGTAATTTAATTAATTGGGCTAATTTTGGAAATTGAGCTTGAATTGTTGTTGGGGGCTTATTGGGCTTTGTTTTACAAAGTTGGTTAAGGCAAATTTGATTGGATCCAATTGGGCCCAAAACCGCATCCATAAAGCCCAAATGCAACATAATGGACCTTTGTAATTTAATTGGGCCAAAATTAATTTAAAGGCTTATGGGTAAATCCCGGATTGGACTTTGGTTGCGGGTTTGACCCGAGTTGACCAAAAGTCCACGCCTTAAGAAATTAATTAAAAGCCCATTGGACTTTAATTAAGTTGACGTTGGACGTTAATCGGGCTTTGAGACCCGTAACAATTAAATTTGGAATTTAATTCGTAAAAGGCTTATTAATAAAGTGTGATATTTAATTTGGAATTAAATAGTGAATTAGAATTAAATACATATTAAATTGGATTTATTATGTAGTTTAATTTAATTCTAGAATTGTACTTTAAGTACTTATCGCAAAAACGAGTTTGACTCGAGCAAAATCAAATCGTTGTTTGAACATTGGATGATCATTAATTATCAGATTAATTAATTTGATTAGATTGATTGATAACATGCTTGAGTGAATACATGGTTGTGATGCATGAATAATGTATATCGGATGGATATTAGATGGGTGGGGCAATTTTAGAAATTGTTGTAATAAATTTGATTTATTAATTGGACCTGCGTGTCCAGCCTTATCACATTCTATTCTTTGTATTCTCTTCTCACCTATTCCCCTCAATGTAAATGAGGTTTCTTTAGAAGTGTAGTGTAACGGGTAGAAGAAATATTTGTGCTAGCGGGAGAGAGAAAGTGAGAGATTTGATCTAGGATCAATGTGTAAAATATCCATCCGCATATCATTATTATTTTATCATATGCGCTTTATTATGTGTTTAGAATGCATGTTTAAGGGTGTATGATGATGAGACCTTAACAAAGATAATAAATTGGTTGCCAATTTGCACACGAAAAACCCTCATCAAATATAATGCGTTTTTGCTTCCATTGAGTGATTCTTACTCAAGATCCTAGATTGGCATGGGTTGTTGGCCAAAGTCAAGCCCTTGTCTGTCGAAGATGTGTTTGAATCACGAGGCTTTGTTCCATATTGGTGTCATGTCCAAGTTGTGGTTATTTGGCCAAAGTCAATACCACTTCTTGTCCATCGACATTGATTACGAAGCTTCCATGGTCAATGGGTCGCGCTTGACTGGGATCATTAGGTTTGTGCCAAAGCCAAGGCCTAGTTGATTCAGAGGAAAAAGGTTAGGTAATACATTGGATGTATTGGCATATATAAGATATATGTTTAGGATTGGAAGTCCACCTACTGGATCTAGGAATTGGATTGGATCCAATCGATCTTAGAGATATCTACCTAGTTAATTATCATACAATTTTGGCCAAAGTCAAGATTGTGTGATATTTAACGGGATCCTAGCCCACTAGGAAACACGGTTTCCCGAGTACTCGACAGAGGGTTGGAGGCTCGACGAAAAATAGTGGGAGGCAAGAATTGAATTACAATACTCGTTCAATTACTCGCCATACGCGCTCATTTAAATTATTTCGTCATTAGATTAAATGTTAGTTGGACTAATATTTAAATTGTTGTTTTATTTAACAGTTGGACTGTTGTATTATAGTTGATTATATATAATTGGATTATATTAATCAATATATTTGAATTAATTAATTTCAGTGTACAGTTGATTTATAATTGTATTATAGTAATCAATGTAATTGAGGGTAATTAATTTGATGATATTTGATTATATAGTTGGACTATTATAATCATTATAATAAATAGTACCACAAATCGTTGATTAAATAGTTGGACAATTAGAATCAAGAGATATGAAAGATTAGTGTTTAAGACATAATCCTGGGTGAAAATGTATTTAAACGACTTTAATTTTCAAATTGGGAATAATTTCAGGATGGTCCTGGAAAAAATAAAGTTATTTATTTGATAAAATAAGCCTAAGATCGGAGTTAAGCAAATAAGTGGAACATGATATTTGGAATATTCATGTAATGATAACTTTAGTGCTTAATCCTAATACTTGTCATATAGACTCCTAATTCTTTATCAGAACTAAGGATAGATCTTAAAGTATGATATTGAAATTGAAGGATATTCAAAGATTAGATCTTAGAAGTACTTTTAAAATTGCAATAAATAATTCTTGGAGAATAATAGAATTACAAGACTATTCTCAAGGAGATACAGTCAAAATTTGCAATTAGGCAAGTAGGCAAGGCAACACCTTACTTCATATTCTGGAAACCCGAGGCTTGGTCAAAGGCAACTGGAATATTGAAAAGACAAAGGCAAAATCATTATAGTCTTCTTGGAAGATAAATGGCATATCCCAAAATGTCGCACAATTGTGGCAAACGGAATCGCGAAGTGACTGTCGTTTGGACATAGCAGACATGAAGGAATTGAAGACGAGCAAGGCTCTGACTTCAAATATATTTGTCAAAATTATGTTCATTACTAGTATTAAAATTGGATTTTTAGATACTTAATATGGTACATAATAAATATATATATTGATGTTCAGAATCTGCTATGAGCAGGATTAGAGAACTGTTATAATGTAACTAGTTGACTAGATACATTATCTCTTTATCAGTGTTTAAACCCACTGCGGTTGAACCCTTTATATTTTAGAACACTAAAGTGTTTATTATATAAGGATGATATTGAGATAAACACATTAGATGTGAATAACAGAATTATATTTTGAATATAAATACATTCAAATATATTAATGACAACAAATAGCTCAAAATGATTTGATCAGAAGAAGAACTAATTATGGCATTGTTGTCTGGGACACAATCGAACAAGACTCGTATATCCACACTTTCGAAGATTGGGTACTCAGATGTTTTGATTCCAATCAAATAAAGTCTACGAATCTAGTTTAATGGGCAATGTGCCTAAAACACTATGTACTTTGTAAAAGTGAAAATGCACCGATCTATAAGCCCTAGTTCATAAATGAAACAAGTGGGGCCCATGTCTAGCTAGGCTAGATAGGGATATGAATATTTCGTGACCTATACAGATGTGGCATCGCGTAATGGTTGTGTGTTTCTTTTGAAGAACACAAATCGGAAACTTTTAAAGTTTCGACACGAAATAGACAAATAGATCGACTATAGTATATGATACCGTCACGGTAAGACCGTAATGGAAAATACTTAAGCAATAAGTTTCTTATATACTTGAAAGAGTATAGTATTCTTTCAAATGAGGACTCCTCCCGGAACACGTCAAAGTGACGGGGTGTGTCCGAACAAAGTACCGGATTTTGTTGGACAGGATTAGGTTAATCATGAGTCGTCTGAGCTACCATTTCCTTCAATGGATAAGTTTTAAACAGTGTAAGAACTTATTTAGAATAAGGTTCCATAATAATCTGTTTGACAGATTACTATTAATATGAACAGGAAAGAAACGGGTTTCTCATTCTGACCATTTGGGATGCTAGGCATATGTTTGGATAATACCAAACTAAAACCCAAATTGGATAAGTGTCAATTGTTGGCTATCCTAGGGAGACCATAAGTATTTGTATTTAAACATCGCACCAGAGAACAATTGATTGTGGCTCACCATGCAGTTTTCTGAGGGAAACAGACATGCAGTGGTAAGTGGGAGGATAGTAAAACTCGATGAAAATCGGAGTAGTAAATACTATTCAAGACACGTATTCCTAATGGAACCATAATAGTTCATCAAGGATGAAATTATTCCATTAATCTTCGAGTACACAAGAACCACGTAGATCGGAGAGAGTCAGAAAACAACCTAGGGTATGGGTTTCTGATCTCACCTTATAAAGTATGTTAATCTTTTTAAGGTTATACCAACTGATTACGTATGAGGTAGTGATACAAGGTATCGACTCCCTATTATGACAAAAGTGTCATGAGTCCGAAATGGATCATGTATATCAACAAGTTTGGATACTAGTTGATGTACCATAAGACAATTGTGCCTATTGGTACTTTATAAGTCTTCGAGGAAGACATACATGGAAGGCAACATTACCAACGTCCTAGCTAGGCTTGTAAAGAAAAAGGTAGAGTTATCAACATTGTGTTGATTACGACGAAACCTTTTACATGTTGCCATTGTAAATCCATTTGGATAATGCTTGCTAAAGCTGTGTATTTCATTTATGAAAATATGACAGTAACGGAAAATCGCTTTCCTGAAAAGGAAAACCTTTCGGAGGATGTTTATAACATCCTGTCGGTTTTGTCGTACCAAAACAAGAAAACAAGGTTTGCAGGTTATTCAATCCATGTTTGGATTGAAGCAAGCATAAATTCTTGGAATTATCGTTTTGATGTAATCATAAAGGAGTATGATTTATTCACAAACAATATGATTCTGTGTATATAAAAGGGTTTTAGTGGAGTGCACGACATGAATGTCATGTAAGATAATGATACTATGTCATTTCTTGGACATCGATATCCCTAGCCGGAGTATTATCAAAGACAGGACATCGATAATGCGGAATAGGCTAGTATTGCACTTGTGCGCGTTGTGAGGGGCACAACGGCATAGTTCTCTATATATTTACAGATGGATACTTATGCAAGTGCGATAGGAGGTTGTGTTTCACCGATGGTACGGAAACAGCTTCGCTCTGGATAGACCCCTCGGAATCCATTGGTATTATGACTATGTGTCTATGGGGTCCGACATCAGGGTAGGTGTATTTGGTCTTTAAACTGAGACTTGCACCGCTAATGCTTACGACAATCAATATACTTTAGTTGAGGTCGTCTCTAGGACTCTAACCGGTTCTGTGTACGCAACTGCTGGGTATATTGAGAATCGTAGAGTATTGGGTGTGATTTCAAGACGGAAAGTATCACTTCAGTCATAGTGGAGATGATGTCACGCAGGAGGATACGGTATTAGTGCTCTTAAGTGTTGCGCAACCATCGGGATATTATGACTAGGTCTTACATATCCGATTATAGAGACTAGTTACCAGACAATCCGACATTGCTTCGGAGGGGCAGACACTATCCAGCCCCAGCCCTCCTTACACGTGGACTATCTGATACGGGCCGATTTACACAATACTACGGTAACTCGTTTGATATAGATATTAAATATTCTATAAGAATATGTCCGGAGAATTGGGAAGACTTGGTGCTTTGCTAGAAGCCAACCTTGTCTAGTAAATCGGTAAAAACGTAAGTACTTGGTACTAGTGTTCGGATAGTCGATGACCGATTTGACTGCAATATCTGGGGATCTCCATGGGTCGCTTCCCAAAGATTCACCGATGACGTATGACTCGCACTTTATTAATCTGGGATTAATATGATGAGAGAGAAGAGAAAATTCATCGGGATTAATTGCAGAAGATATTTTATCTAGGATAAAATATCGATTAAAGAGAGAGAAAATGATTAATTTGGAATTAATCGAGGAATTAATATATTGATATATTAAACGAAATTGGATTTCGACGAGGAATTAAAATTAGATTTTAATTCGGGCGAGTGAATTAATTTAGAATTAATTCGTTAGCGATGTGAATAGTGATTTCGCTGTTAGACAGTAATGACCCATAGCGTCACTATTTTGTAAATGATATTGTATTATTGTACAAAATTAACTATGTAGTAATGAAATTGCCTTTTACCGTTTTTTAATTTATTTACTTTGATATATAAATGGTAAAAGTCCATATGATTAATTCCGGATTGAGATGATATGAGACAGTATCAATCCATAAAGGTTTAATCATTAAATATCCCTAGTCGTAGTATTATCGAGATTGGACATCGATAATGCGGAATAGACTAGTACTGCACTTGTGCGTGTTGTGAGGGCACAACAGCATAGTTCTCATATATTTGAGTATTGGATACTTATGCAAGTGCGGTAGGAGGTTGTGTTTTACCGATGGTACGGAAAACAGCTTCGCTCTGGATAGACCCCGCGGAATCCCATTGGTAGTATGTCTGCGTGTCTATGGGAGTCCGCTTCAGGGTAGGTGCATATGGTCTTAACTGAGACTGAGACTTGCATCGCTAGTACTTGCGACAATCGGTAGACTTTAGTTTTGGTCGTCCAGGGCTTTAACAGGTTCTGTGTACACCTCTTCTAGGTTATCGGGAATCGTAGTGTATTGGGTGTGATGTCAAGACGGAAGTATCACTTCAGACATATGGAGATGATGATCGCGCAGGATACAGAACTAGTACTCTATAATGGTTGCAACCATCGGGATAATATGACAAGGTCAGGATTATCCGATTCAAAGAGACTAGTTGCTTGATGTCCGATATATGTATCGTACGGGGCAGACACATCTCCAGCCCCAGGCCTTACATGTGATCATCCGATACTGGATCAGTATACACTATACTACGGTATACTACGCCTGTTATAGATCTTATATTCCAATAAGAATATTTCTGGAGAATTGGGTAGGCATGGCGTTTTGCTAGAGGCTAACCTTGTCTTGTAAATCGGTAAAAACGTAGTACTTGGTACGTACGTGTTCGGATAATCTGACGGCCGTATTTACTGCCAACATATCCAGAGATCTCTTGGGTCGCTTCCCGAAGATTCACCAATGACGTATGATTCAAACTCGATTAATCTTGGATTAATTACGGAGAGACTTTATCTTGGATAAAGTACTATACATAGAGAGAGAACGATTAATTTGGAATTAATCGTAAAATTATTATATTCGATATAATAATCGAAATTCGATTTCGACGCGAAATTAAAATTAGATTTTAATTCGGGCAAACGAGTTAATTTAGAATTAATTCGTTAGCGACGTAAATAATAATTTCGCTAGGCGCAATTATTTATTTAAATTCGATTTAATTAACGTCGCGACGAAAGTTCGGTATTTCGGAAATATCGAACCCGAACGCGTGAGTACGCGTGGGCCCACTTTCATTTGGGTTGTGTGGGGCCCACATGACACATGTCATTTTATGCATTATTTAATTGTTAATACATTGCATGGTGATAGTGTACAATACACTCAATGGTTTTGCATGGAGTTTGAGTGTTGACACTCTAAGCCATTGCATGATTTGTGTCATAAGTTTATTATTAATTTAATAAATATTATGGCATAAATATAAATTGATTTTTGTAACAAAATCATAACACTCTCTCTTATTCTCTCATGACCGAAACTGTGAGCTCTCACAGCCCTCTCCACTTTTCTGTTTTTGTTGCAAAAACTTGAAGAATTTGTGTTTGTTTGGAACATAAAATCACACACAAGGCTAGCACCATCAAGGGATCATACAAAGGTGTTATGGGAAACTAATCTTAGAGCTTGGAAGGATCAAAATTGCTTGGAGCTTCTCTTTTCTGTTTGGCCGAAACCCTCACTGCACAAAGGAGAAAATTTTGTTTCATCAACGCATCCGCATTCCGATCTTTGTGAGTATGATTCCGCCATACTTCAATATTGTTCATTCATTTATATGTTTTGTTTGCTCTTTTGATCTTGGGACATGGATTAGAATTTCCAACAATGGTATCATTGAGCTTAAAGAGCATGAAAATATATTAGGGTAATATTTGGGCAAAATTGATTGAAGCATGATTTGATGATTTTGATTGATTAAGTATGCTTAAATGTATGTTACATTATGTTATACATTATCAATTTCATGAAAATAAATTGGATTAATTTTTCCCCTCTTGGAGAGGCTTGGCCGAATACTACCTAGACCATGGAGATGATGATTTGTTGTTTATAAGATCATTGGATGACTTTAAACGAACATAAAATGACGATTTGTGATTCGATTGGATTGAAAACGAAATCGGTAATTTTTCATCACCTTGGCCGAATGCATGGAAGAAGATTAGGGACTTGATTTTTTGATTAAATAATGTTGGACATGTATTTAAGATAAAAATATGATTAATGGATTAATTTGATATTTTGGAAATATTGATTTAAAGGATTAATCATGACATTACACTTTAATTAATTAAGTTATAAAATTTGGAATTTTAAAATTTGATTAATTGGGCTTAATTTTGAATTGGGCCTAAAACTATTATATTTGGACATAATGGGCTTGGTTGGACCAAGTAGGTTTGGGGAAATTGGATTGGATCCAAAAATGGGCCTAAATCACTCCATTAAGTCCAAATGTAATAAATGGGCTTTTATGTTTAATTGGGCCTTATGGGCTTGATATTGATTTTTATGGCAAATGAGGGTGATTCCTTATTGGGCTTGGAAATTGGGTTTGACCCACATTGACCAAGGCCCAAGCCTAATGAAATCAATTGAAAGCCCATCGGACTTTAATTAAACGGACATTGGATGTTGATTGGGCTTTGAGACCCGATAGAATTAGATTGGAATCTAAGTCATAAAAGCACAATAAAAGTGTAAATATTTAATTTGGAATTAAATATAAGGATTAGTATTGAATACGACTTAAATTGGATTTGACGAGTAGTTCGATATAATTCGTGAATTCATACTATAAGTATTTATTCTCAAATTGAGTTGGACTCGCGCAAATGCAAACAATTGTTTGAACATTGTATTGTCACCTAATTAAAGACTAATTAATTGGATTTGATTGGTTGTATAACATGCCTTGAATGAATGAATGTGGATGTAATGTATGAATAGTGTATATCGGATGGATATTAGAAGGGAAGGGTAATTTTAGAAATTATTGTAAATTTAGAATTTATAAATTGGACCGGCGTGTCCAGCCTTTATCTTATTGTCTCTTTGTATTCTCTTCTCACCTAATTCGTATTATGTAATTGGGTAAGAGTAGAATAGTTCTAGCGGGGAGAGGAAAGGGAGTGATTTGTTCTAGGAAAAAGTTGTTGTTCATATCCATCCGTATATCGCTATTACTTTACTTTACGCGCTTTATGATGTTTTAGAAGCATGCTTAAGGGTGTATGATGATGAGACCTAACAAAGATAAATTAATTGGTTGCCAATTACACGAAAATCCCTCAAACAATATTAAGCGATTTTCCTTCCGTTGAGTGATTCTTTCTCAAGATCCGAAATTGGCATTGGTTTGTTGGCCAAAGTCAAGACCTTTGTCAATTGAGGATGTGTTTGAATCATGAGAGTTTTGTTCCATATCGGTGTCTTGTCCAAGTTGTGATTTGTTGGCCAAAGTCAAGATCACTTCTTGTCCATCGACATTGATTACGAAACTTTCCATGTCAATGGGTCCCGCTTAACTGGAATCATTAAGTTTGTTGTGCCAAAGCCAAGACTTAGTTGATTCAGAGGAAATGGTTAGGAAAATGTATTGGATACATTGACATATGTATTAGATATATATGTTTCGGACTTGGATGTCCACCTACCGGATCTAGGAATTGGATGGGATCCAATTGATCTTCGAGATCTACCTAGTTAAATATCATACAACTTGTTGGCCAAAGTCAAGGTTGTGTGTTATTTAACGGGATCCTAGCCCACTAGGAAATTGGATTTCCCGAGTACTCGACAGAGGGTTAGAGACTTGTAGAAAATAGTGGGAGGCTAGTATTGAATTTGCAATTTCATTCAGATACTTAGCTTTACGCGCTTACAAAATTTATTTCGTCAATATTTTAACATTAGTTGGACTAATAAAATGTTATTTTTCTTGTAACAGTTTGACTGTACCCATATATCGTTAACTAGATAGTTGGACTATCGTAGTTAAGATGGCAAACAAAGGAAATGTCCGAGACATAATCATGGGTGATAATGTATTTAAGGGCACGAACTTTGCTGACTGGGAAATGAACCTGAGGATAGTCCTTGGGGCAGAGAGGCTGTTGTACACCATACAGAGACCTCTCGGGCCGAGGCCCACTGAGCCACTTGAGCTGGAGTTATGGAGAACTCATAGCGATGATTGTGATACAACTCAGTCGATCATGCTTGCTTCCATGACTCAACACTTTCGTCGCCAGAATAGGGACTTGGATCCTTATAATATGATGGCTAGACTAAAGGATCTTCACCGCACTAATAAGCGGATGGAGAGGTATGAGTTGGTGAAGAAACTCTTTCGCTCCCGTATGACTGATGGCGCTTCAGTTGAGGCCCACGGGACTCAAATGATAGCTGACATTGATGAGCTGGCCAAGATGGGAATAGTCTTGGAGGCTGAGCTGACTGTAGACATGCTTTTACAGTCACTTCCGATACTTGGAAGCAGATTATCATCAACTACAAGTTGATGGATACGGACGATACTCTTGGAGAGCTATTGTCCATTCTTAAGGAGTCAGAGAAAGAGCTTCTTAAAGGCAACAAGCGCGAGGCGCACTTTGCATCGACCTCTCAGACGTCAAGGGCTGGGCCCAAGGCAACTGGAGGGGTGGAAAAGAAGAAGCGTAAGAACAAGGGCAAGGCCAAGATGCCGATGGCTTCTGGGAAGCCGAGGAACAAGTCACAAGACATATGCCTTAACTGCGGCAAAAGAGGTCACTGGAAGCGTGACTGCCGCATGAACAAGGCGATCAGAAGGGAGATCAAGGCGGGCAAGGCACCGACCTCTGGTATGTTTGTTATTGAAATAAACATGGCTACTTCTAGTTTTAAAAATTGGATTTTTGATTCTGGTTGTGGTTCTCATATATGTACTGATGTGCAGGATCTGCAGAACAGCAGGACTCTGGCTTCAGGGGAGATTGATCTACGAGTTGGAAACGGAACTCCTGTTGCTGTTTTGGCCGTGGGCACTTTTGTATTAGAACTGCCCTCGGGGCATGTACTTAAACTAAATGACTGTTATTATGTACCTAGTTTGACTAGGAATATTATATCTGTATCTTTGTTAACCCGAAATGGGTACACTTTTGTATTTAGAAACACTGGGTGTTATTTATATAAAAATGATGCAGAAATATGCACTGCAGTTGCAAATAATGGTCTTTATATTTTGAATATAAATGAATCTCCTACATATAAATTAACAAACAAAAGGCTTAAAAAGAGTGATCCAAATGATGAAACTTATATGTGGCATTGTCGTCTGGGACACATTAACAAGACTCGCATATCCACACTTTCGAAGAGTGGGTACTTGGACGGATTTGATCCAAATTCATATGACGTCTGCGAATCTTGCTTATTAGGCAAAATGCCTAAATCACCTTTTAGCGGTAAAGGTGTGAACGTGCCACTGAACTGTTAGCCCTCGTTCATAGTGACGTTTGTGGGCCCATGTCTAGCCAGGCTAGAGGTGGATATCGATACTTCGTAACCTTTACCGATGATGCATCACGTTACGGTTATGTGTATCTAATGACGCACAAGTCGGAAACTTTTGAGAAATTCAAAGAGTTTCGACACGAAGTTGAAAAACAAACAGGCAAGAGTATTAAGACATTACGGTCGGACCGTGGTGGCGAATACTTAAGTAATGAGTTTCAAGATTACCTGAAAGAATATGGTATTCTTTCACAGTAGACTCCTCCTGGAACACCACAATTAAATGGTGTGTCCGAACGGAGAAACCGTACCTTGTTGGACATGGTAAGGTCGATGATGAGTCGCACTGAGCAGTTCTTATTTTGAATAAGGTTCCGTCAAAGTCTGTTGAACAGACACCATATGAGATATGGACAGGTAAGAAACCAGGTTTCTCATTCCTGAAGATTTGGGGTTGCTGGGCATACGTTAAACGTTTGGAAGGTACCAAACTTGAACCCAAATCAGATAAATGCCTATTCGTTGGATATCCTAGGGAAACCAAAGGATATTACTTCTATCACCCACAAGAGAACAAAGTATTTGTTGCTCTACATGCGGTTTTCTTGAGAAGGAATTCCTAAATGCAGTGTTTAGTGGGAAGAAAGTAGAACTCGATGAAAGTCGTAGTGATACTGTTCTTGGCAATGAATTATCAACGGAACATGAACAGTCCATCTGGGATGAGACTGAACCACAATCTTCAAATACACAAGGACCGCGTAGGTCGGAGAGAGTCAGGGTAATACCTGAGAGGTATGGATTCCTGATCTCACCTCATGTAGATATTAATCTTATTGAGGATAATGAACCGGCTACGTATGAGGAAGCGATACAAGGTATCGAATCCGCTTTATGGCAAGAAGCCATGAAGGCCGAAATGGATTCCATGTATACCAACCAAGTTTGGACACTGGTTGATGCACCAGAAGGCGTAAAGCCTATTGGATGCAAATGGGTCTTCAAGAAGAAGACTGACATGGATGGCAACGTACAAACGTACAAAGCTAGGCTTGTAGCGAAGGGATATCGTCAACGACTTGGAGTTGATTATGACGAAACCTTCTCACCCGTTGCCATGATTAAATCCATTCGGATAATGCTTGCAATAGCTGCATATTACGATTATGAAATATGGCAGATGGACGTTAAAACCGCTTTCCTTAACGGAAACCTTTCGGAGGATGTTTATATGCAACAGCCTGACGGTTTTATCGCACCTAGACTTGCAAACAAGGTTTGTAAGTTAAATCGGTCCATTTATGGACTGAAGCAAGCATCGCGGTCGTGGAACCAGCGTTTTGATGAGATCATAAAAGAATATGATTTCATTCAAAACGAAGATGATCCTTGTGTATATAAGAAGGTTAGTGGGAGTGCACTGACTTTTATTGTCCTTTATGTCGACGATGTATTGCTTATCGGCAATGACATTCCCATGTTAACGTCGGTGAAAGCTTGGCTTTCATTGAAATTCTCCATGAAAGATCTGGGAGGGGCAGCTTTTATTCTAGGAATAAAGATCTACCGGGATAGATCTAGAAAGCTACTTGGACTCTCCCAGAGTACATATATTGATAAAGTGTTGAAGAGATTCAACATGGATCAGTCCAAGAGGGGACTGTTACCAATATCACATGGCGTCTATCTATCTAGGGACATGTGTCCTAAAACACAAGATGAGAGAGACAACATGAGTCGGACTCCGTTCGCCTCGGCAGTCGGATCGATCATGTATGCCATGATATGTACACGACCTGATGTGTCCCATGCTTTGAGCATGTGCAGTCGATATCAGGCCGATCCAGGTAAAGATCACTGGATGGCGGTTAAGAGTATCCTTAAGTATCTTAACAGAACTAAGGATGCTTTCTTAATCTATGGAGATGGAGAACTTGAGGTATCTGGGTATACCGATGCAAGTTTCCAAACCGACAGAGACGACTTTAAGTCGCAATCTGGGTACATATTTTGTTTGAATAACGGAGCAGTGAGCTGGAAATCTTCCAAGCAAGATACTGTTGCCGATTCAACAACTGAAGCGGAGTACATTGCAGCAGCTGAAGCAGCAAAAGAGGCAGTTTGGATCCGTAAATTCCTAATTGATTGGATTAGGAGTAGTTCCGTTAGCAGCTGAGCCCGTTCCATTGTATTGTGACAATAGCGGGGCTATAGCACAGGCTAAGGAACCAAGGTCTCATCAACGATCCAAACATGTTCTTCGACGATTCCATCTGATTCGAGAGATCATACATCGTGGCGATGTGAAGATCGAAAAGATCGCATCAGAGGATAATATTGCAGATCCGCTGACGAAGGCTATTCCTCGGGAAAAGTTTGAGCGACATGTACATAGTTCAGGTATTAGATGCTTGAGTGACTGGCTATAGGCCAAGTGGGAGATTGTTAGACAGTAATGACCCATAGCGTCACTATTTTGTAAATGATATTGTATTATTGTACAAAATTAACTATGTAGTAATGAAATTGCCTTTTACCGTTTTGTAATTTATTTACTTTGATATATAAATGGTAAAAGTCCCTATGATTAATTCCGGATTGAGATGATATGAGACAGTATCAATCCATAAAGGTTTAATCATTAAATATCCCTAGTCGTAGTATTATCGAGATTGGACATCGATAATGCGGAATAGACTAGTACTGCACTTGTGCGTGTTGTGAGGGCACAACAGCATAGTTCTCATATATTTGAGTATTGGATACTTATGCAAGTGCGGTAGGAGGTTGTGTTTTACCGATGGTACGGAAAACAGCTTCGCTCTGGATAGACCCCGCGGAATCCCATTGGTAGTATGTCTGCGTGTCTATGGGAGTCCGCTTCAGGGTAGGTGCATATGGTCTTAACCTGAGACTTGCATCGCTAGTACTTGCGACAATCGGTAGACTTTAGTTTGGTCGTCCAGGGCTTTAACAGGTTCTGTGTACACCTCTTCTAGGTTTATCGGGAATCGTAGTGTATTGGGTGTGATGTCAAGACGGAAGTATCACTTCAGACATATGGAGATGATGATCGCGCAGGATACAGAACTAGTACTCTATAATGGTTGCAACCATCGGGATAATATGACAAGGTCAGGATTATCCGATTCAAAGAGACTAGTTGCTTGATGTCCGATATATGTATCGTACGGGGCAGACACATCTCCAGCCCCAGGCCTTACATGTGATCATCCGATACTGGATCAGTATACACTATACTACGGTATACTACGCCTGTTATAGATCTTATATTCCAATAAGAATATTTCTGGAGAATTGGGTAGGCATGGCGTTTTGCTAGAGGCTAACCTTGTCTTGTAAATCGGTAAAAACGTAGTACTTGGTACGTACGTGTTCGGATAATCTGACGGCCGTATTTACTGCCAACATATCCAGAGATCTCTTGGGTCGCTTCCCGAAGATTCACCAATGACGTATGATTCAAACTCGATTAATCTTGGATTAATTACGGAGAGACTTTATCTTGGATAAAGTACTATACATAGAGAGAGAACGATTAATTTGGAATTAATCGTAAATTATTATATTCGATATAATAATCGAAATTCGATTTCGACGCGAAATTAAAATTAGATTTTAATTCGGGCAAACGAGTTAATTTAGAATTAATTCGTTAGCGACGTAAATAATAATTTCGCTAGGCGCAATTATTTATTTAAATTCGATTTAATTAACGTCGCGACGAAAGTTCGGTATTTCGGAAATATCGAACCCGAACGCGTGAGTACGCGTGGGCCCACTTTCATTTGGGTTGTGTGGGGCCCACATGACACATGTCATTTTATGCATTATTTAATTGTTAATACATTGCATGGTGATAGTGTACAATACACTCAATGGTTTTGCATGGAGTTTGAGTGTTTGACACTCTAAGCCATTGCATGATTTGTGTCATAAGTTTATTATTAATTTAATAAATATTATGGCATAAATATAAATTGATTTTTGTAACAAAAATCATAACACTCTCTTCTATTCTCTCATGACCGAAACTGTGAGCTCTCACAGCCCTCTCCACTTTTCTGTTTTTGTTGCAAAAACTTGAAGAATTTGTGTTTGTTTGGAACATAAAATCACACACAAGGCTAGCACCATCAAGGGATCATACAAAGGTGTTATGGGAAACTAATCTTAAAGCTTGGAAGGATCAAAAATTGCTTGGAGCTTCTCTTTTCTGTTTGGCCGAAACCCTCACTGCACAAAGGAGAAAATTTTTGTTTCATCAACGCATCCGCATTCCGATCTTTGTGAGTATGATTCCGCCATACTTCAATATTGTTCATTCATTTATATGTTTTGTTTGCTCTTTTGATCTTGGGACATGGATTAGAATTTCCAACATTCGCTAGGCGTAATCATTTAATCACGACGCGCGACAAAAATTCGTTAATATTTGGAATTAGCGAAACCGAGCCCGAGATCATTTGCGAGCGCATTCACATTTCGAATTCGAGAGCGGCTCGTCAAATCAAGCGTCAAATAGCTAGTCGCATTCAAAGCGTCAAATCACTAGTCACTGGGAGTGATGTGAACTTGACTAGATTGCTTGATGTGATTGATGGTGATTGATGGGAAGTTGTTGAAGCATAAGGGCTTGACTTTTCCAAATGGAAAAGTGGTATATGGTGTTTATTTTGGGAAATAACAAACACCTAATACACTTTACATTTTTCAACAAACACTCTCTCTATACGTTGGTTTTCTTTTTGGAGCCAAATATTGCTCATCTCTCTCACGCCATTTTTTCTTCTTTTCTTTACTGGTTTGACCGTGAGTTTTGAAGCAAAAAAGGAGGGAAGCAAGTGTTGTTTTGTGGCAAACAAGAGTGCTAGCAACTCTGGGATCATGCGAAGGTGATAAGGGAAGTATACCCATGAGCCGGGAATCACTACAACGAAGCTTGGAGCTTGTTTTGATGATGAAAACCGAAACCATTAAGGACAGAAACTGCTACTGCAGTGCAGTCCACCAGTGAGCAGAATTTCGAATTTTGTTGCCCAAATCGTCGCTCAACCGCTCGATGTAAGTATTCCGCACTTCCGTCGTTGTATTCACTTATGATTCATGCTTGAGTTTTGATCTTGGGACCTTTAAAAACTCCAACAAGGATCCCCTACGGGGAGGGGTTAAAGCCCTTTACCACGATGCTTTGCCGCGCCGGTCGATGTGTGTTCGGTTGAATGCAAGATACGTTCAATCGGGCATACTAAGTTTGATATTATTGCTTTTAATTCTTTGTATGCATGATTCAATCGAGCGCATGGGCTTAGTAAGTGGAATGAAAGATCCCCTACGGGGAGGGGTTAAAGCCCTTTACCACGATGCTTTGTCGCGCCGGTCGATGTGTGTTCGGTTGAATGCAAGATACGTTCAATTGGGCATACTAAGTTTGATATTATTGCTTTTAATTCTCTGTATGCGTGATTCAATTGAGCGCATGGGCTTAGTAAGTGCAATGAAAGATCCCCTATGGGGAGGGGATTAAAGCCCTTTACCACGATGCTTTGTCGCGCCGGTTGATGTGTGTTCGGTTGAATGCAAGATACGTTTAATCGGACATACTGAGCTTGACATTGCTGTCTTTATTCTTTATGTGGCATGCATCAGGTCTGGTTCCGTTCGAACGCGTTCTCGCACGCTACACGAACGCGAACCTTCTGTTTACCGTTCGAACGTGTTCTCGAACGCTACGCGAACGCACACGCATTTTCTTAGTCTCATAATGCATCAGGTCTGGTTCCGTTCGAACGTGTTCTCGAACGCTATACGAACGCGAACCTTCTGTTTACTGTTCGAACGCATTCTCGAATGCTACGTGAACGCACACGCACTTTCTTAGTCTTATCATGCATTAGGTCTGGTTCCGTTCGAACGTGTTCTCGAACGCTACACGAACGCAAACCTTCTGTTTACCGTTCGAACACATTTTCAAACGCTACGCGAACGCGCACCCACTGAACTGAGTCATTTTCATTAGATTTCATACATAGTTTTCCTAGTAGCTATCCCCACATGTATGAATACAATATGTTTAATGTATTACAATTCATATACTTATGTCATGATAACATTTGAGTATTATTTCTTGTGGTATATCGGATGGAAACCCAGACATAAATTCCGTAGCCGATTCCGAATGGACGGTAGTACGGTCTGTACTTGGGATACAATTCCACGTACCACTTGAGAAGGTGCTCACATGTGTGCTTGTGTGGTTAGTATGTGTGCTTGTGTTTTCTTGAATATAATATGCCAATGAAGTTGTATGTTTGTCACTCATTTGATGTACTTCCAAGCATGCAATCTTAGATGTGAAATATATGTGTAAGTTTTATTTTGTACATGTGAATTTAGAAGCATGATACTCTTGGAAATAAGCGCTACTTAAGCCTGATTAAATTATTACATAAATCCTTTCATTACAAGTGGCATGAGTAAGGGACCATTCCGAACCCAACGGTTTGAGGTCTTCCCTTGCGAGGGGTGAGTGCGGCCTTAAATCTCATTTTCCCGGTGCGACTCCATTATTCTCCGGTTTAGTCCCCCATGGCTACTCCGTACTCCCGACCGGGCCGCGAGCCCGGGACAGCATGCATCGTCCAGTTTCTGTGTTCCCACAGTCTGGTGACTCCACTGGGGATAGAGAATCGGCTCCGAAATATTGTCTTGTGATGTTTGGATTTATGTTTTAATTGACCGTGTCTATAGTGGTTAAAGTGAGGGTTTAATCAAAGGCATTTTGAGGCTAGGTAATGGTTTGGTGTCTTCCTTCATTCACTACCTTTCTAGAAGGAAAAGCTGTGAAGGCACCTAGATAGCCATCTACTCGTAGCCTATTATGATGGACTAATTTGGAGGACTCGTTGTTTATTCCTGACACCAAGCGATAAGAGCCTAAGAGGCTTGGGTATTTAAGTGAGCCTCGCTCCACCTTCCCTCTGGGGAATCTACAACGGGAAATCCATTTGACAGTCCGTCACACACCATAGCTCATTGGCACGTACCTTAGTGTATAAAAAAGGGTGCGCTCACTTGGTTGCTCGAACCCTTGAGTGGGGAGACCTAGTTGTGGGCCATCCTTCGCCGGTGAGAGCCTTTGTCTATACTCTTGCTAACCCACCCATAGGCCGGGTTGGCTAAAGTAACAATTATTTCCTTGAATATGTGCTTGTGGACCATCCTCATTTGGATGCAGTTGGACTATTGTCAGAAATGCGGACTTGCTGGGCCATTTAAACTGGGGCGAGTTCGTACTTTAGGACTATTAGGCCCGAAGCTTCTGAAATGTTGATGGGCCATTATGTAGAAATTATTACTGTTGGTTTCTATTAAGGTCCTGGATCGATTATAAGCATGAAAAACATTGCGAATACATATCGACGAAGTTGCGGAATACTCACATCGATCGGTTGAGACGATTTGAAGATGAATCAAGCCCAAAATGCCCACTGTTTTCACGCCTGAACTGCAGCAGTCCACTGCCTTCAAAAACAGAAATTTGAGATGACAAACGGAGCTCCAAGATTGCATCAAACGAATCCCGACTCATGGGTGAACCTCCCTACCACCTTCGCATATCTCGTAGTGTGCTAGCACTTGCGGTTTTTGCCACAAAAACCCAACTCTTGCATCCCTTGAAGCTCACGGCAGTGAGCTGTGAAGAAGAAAGAAAAACAGCCCCTTGGGCGTGTATGGATGGAGAGAAAAGGAGGAGAAGTGTTATGGTTAAGTTGATAAATGAATTACCAAAATGCTTTATATATTTTTCCAAAAAATAATAAGCATTTACCATTTTATTTATCAAATAAAATCAAATGGAAATGGCATTCTCAACCACCAACACTATTCCAACTACTTCCATCAACTATTCATTACTTTAATAAAGTGATGTAAGTCTTTCAATCAATCAATCACATCAATCAATCACATCACTCAAAGTGACATTTGATTTGACGCTTGATGTGATGAATGACTTGACGCTTGATGTAACTTGCGTCGCCACACTCGAATTCAAAATACGAATGTGCTCACAATCACACTCGGGCTCGGGTTCGCTAATTCCAAATTAGCGAGTTTTTCCGTTGCACCGTAATTAAATCATTACGCCTAGCGAATTCACTATTCATGTCACTAACGAATTAATTCTAAATTAATTCCTTCGCCCGAATTACAATCCAATTTCAATTCCGCGTCGAAATCTAATTTCGTTTAATATATCGAATATATTAATTTACCGATTAATTCCAAATTAATCGTTATCTCTCTCTAGACGATATTTTATCCTAGATAAAATATCTCCGTAATTAATCCTAGATTAATTTTCTCTCTCTTCTATATAATCCCAGATTATTAATGAGTGCGAGTTATGCATCATCGGTGCATTATTGGGAAGCGACCCATGAGATCCCCGGATAATTCGGCAGTAAATACGGTCGTCGGAGTATCCGAATCACGTACGTACCAAGTACTACGTTCTACCGATTTACGAGACAAGATCGGCTTCTAGCAAAGCACGAAGTCTATCCAATTCTCCGGTCATATTCATCTAAGAATATTTAAGATCTATATCAAGCGTAGTATACCAAGTATCGTGTATATCGGCCCAGTATCAGATAGTCACGTGCTAGGGCTGTGGCTGGATAAGTGTCTGCCCCGTCCGAAGCACATATCGGATGTCTGGTAACTAGTCTCTATAATCAGATATACATGACCTTGTCATAATATCCCGATGGCCGGCCAGCACTTAAGAGCACTAATACCGTATCCTGCGTGACATCATCTCCACTATGACTGGAGTGATACTTCCGTCTTGACATCACACCCAATACTCTACGATTCTCAATATACCCAGCATTGGCGTACACAGAACCGGTTAGAGTCCTAGACGACCTCAACTAAAGCATATTGATTGTCGTAAGCATTAGCGGTGCAAGTCTCAGGTTAAGACCATACACACCTACCCTGATGTCGGACTCCCATAGACACATAGTCATAATACCAATGGGATTCCGAGGGGTCTATCCAGAGCGAAGCTGTTTCCCGTACCATCGGTGAAACACAACCTCCTATCGCACTTGCATGAGTATCCAATACCCAAATATATGAGAACTAGCCTATTCCGCATTATCGATGTCCAGTCTCGATAATACTCCAGCTAGGGATATTTAATGATTAATCCCTCGTGGACTGATACTGTCTCATATCATTCTCAATCCAGGAACTAATCATAGGGACCTCTCTTCATTTATATATCTAAGGTGATCTAATCACAAATGATGAGAGTGCAATTTCCTTGTCACATAGTTAATTTGTACAACAACACTATGGTCTGTACAAATAGTGATGCTATGGGTCATATTATCCAACAATCTCCCACTTGGCACATAGCCAGTCACTCAAGTGTCGAACACCCGAACTATGTACGGTTCGCTCAAATTGCTGAGAAAAGGTTTTCGTCAGCGGATTTGCATGATTATCGTCTGACGCGATTTATACGATCATCACATTGCCACGATGTATGATCCGAACGAATCAGATGAATATAGAAGTATATATCTGGATCGTCGACGAGACCTTTAATTCTTTAGCCTTGTGCTGATGCCTAGCTCAGCTGCTAACAGAACTATATCTAATATAATTAGATTTATTATCGACCCAAATGGCTTCTATTGCTGCCTCAGCTGCAGCAATAATCCGCATTTGTTGTTTATTCGGCAACAGTATCTTGCTCGGAAGATTTCCAGCTCACTGTCCCGTTATTTAAACTTTATAGTACCACAGTATTTAACTGTTTGGAAACTTGCAGCAGTGATCCCAGTCACTTCAAGTTTTCCTTCTCCATAGTTTTAGACAGCATCTTTAGTTCTCTAAGATACTAACAGATGTTCTTTAACTTCAATCCAGTGACCATCACTTGGATTGACCTGATCGTGACTCCATATGCTCGAAGCGTATGAGACACCAAATCAAGTACATTTTAAATGTACAATTTCCCAGAGAGTGTTAACAACTCCAAATCTATCCCAGTAGATCTTTATTCCTTGAATAAAGGTTGTTACTCCCCAGAATTCTACGGAGAATTTCTATGAAAGCCAAGCTTTCACCAATTGCTTTATGGGAATTTCATTATCAGTGCTCTCCCACTAACCTTCTTATATACACAAGAATCATTTCGTTTTGAGTCAAATCATAAACCATTATGATTATTTCAAAACGACAGTTCCAAGAACCTTATGCTTGCTTCAATCCAAACATGGATCAATAACCCGCAAACCTTGTTTGTCGGTTATACAAAATCGTCAGGATGTTGTAAGCATCCTCCAAAAGGTTTCCTTTTCAGGAAAGCGATTTTGATCTACAACTGACACATTTCATAAATGAAATATGCAGTATCAAAAACATCATCAAAATGGATTTACTATGGCAACAGATAAAAGGTTGAACCGTTATTAACACAATGTTGATAACGATACCTTTCCGTCACAAGCCTAGCTTTGTACGTTGGTTGTTGCCATCCATGTATGTCTTCCTTGAAGACGATTACAGTACCAATAGGCATAATGCCTTGGCGTACAACAACTAGTATCCAAACATAGTTGTTATACATGGAATCCATTTCGGACTCATGGAACTTTGCCATAATAGGGAGTCGATACCTTGTATCACTTCCTCGTACGTAGTCGGTTGGTATACCTCCATAAGATTTACATCTTTAAGGGGTACATCAGAAACCCATACCCCAGGTTGTTTTCTGATTCTCTCTGATCTACGAGGTTCTTGTGTATTCGAAGATTAATGGTTTAGTTTCATCCTTGATGAACTATATGTGTTCTATTAAGGACTTCGTGCCTCGAATAGTATTACTCTGATTTTCATCGAGTATCACTATCCTCCCACTGACCACTGCATATCGGTGTTCCTCGTAGGAAAACCGCATGGTGAGCAACAATTATATTGTTCTCATGTGAGATTTATAAGTACTATACTTATGGTTTCCCTTAGGATAACCTATATTTGGCACTTATCCATTTGGGTTTTAGTTTGGTATCATCCAAACGTTATGCCCAGCATACCCAAATTATTAGGAATGAGAAACCCTGTTTCTTTCCTGTTCATATCCTATATGATATCTGTCAAACAGATTTATATGGAACCTTATTCTAAATAAGTTTTGCACTGTTAATACATATCCTGTTGAAGGAAATGATAGCTCAGAGCGACTCGTGATAAACCTTATCATGTCCAACAAAATTCGGTTTTTAGTTTGGACACACCGTCTAACTGACGTGTCTCGGGAGGAGTCCTCATCTGAAAGAATACTATACTCTTTCGTGTATGTTTGAAACTTACTGCTTAAGTATTTTCCATTACGGTCTTACCGTGACGGCATAATACTATAGTCGATCTGTTTATCTACTTCGTGTCGAAACTCTAAAAGTTTCTGATCTGTGTTCTTCAAAAGAAACACATAACCATAACGTGATGCCAAATCCGTTAAGGTCACGAAATATTCGTGTTCACATCTAGCCTAGCTAGATATGGGCCCACTAACTTCACCATGAATAGGGCTAACAGATTGATGGCACTTACACTATTACCAAGTAAACAGTGTTTTAGGTACTTTACCTAATAAACTAGATTCGTAGACTTTATTTGAATAGTCAAATCAGTCCTAGTATCCACTCTTCAAAAGGTGTGGATATACGAGTCTTGTTTAATTGTGTCCCAGACAACAATGCCACAAATAAGTCTCTATTGATCAAATCAATTTGAGCTATTTGTTTGTCATTTTATATGTTTTGAGATTTTAATTATATTCAAAATATAAATTCTGTTATTCACATCTAATGTGTTTATCTCAGTATCATCTTTATATAATGAAACACTTAGTGTTCTAGAATATAAAGGTTTATCCACAATGGATTAACACTGATATAGAGATAATGTCTTTAGTCAAACTAGTTACATTATAACAGTTCCTAATTTAAGTACACACCCGAAGGGTAGTTCCTAAACTTAGGTATCTACGGTCGAAACAGCGACTTTCGTCCCGTTTCCGATTCGCAGAACAATCTCAGCTTGAAGTCAGTATCCTGCTCAAAGCAGATTCTGAACATCAATACATATATTTTATGTACCACACTAAGTATTTAAAATCTAATTTCAATACTAGTAGTGAACATAACTTTGACAAACATTTTTAAAGTAAGAGCCTTGCCCTTTCTTTAATTCCTTCGTGTCTGCCATATCAAATGGTAGTCACTTTAGGATATGTCAATTATCCTTTCAATATTTCACAAACCTTTTGCCAAGCCTTGGGTTTTAGAATATTGAAACGATGTGCACCTCGTGCTACATGCCCAATTGCAAACTTTGACTTCTCTCCACTAGAATAGTCAAATCAATTCTCTAAGAATTATTAATTGCATTTTAATACTTTTAAATCTAAAATTAGATTTATGACAAGTATATTAAATTAAGCACTAAAGTCATCATCACATAAATCTTCCAAAGATTTTATGCTCTACTTATTTGCTTAATTATGGGCTTAGATATAACAAGTTATTTTATCCAATAAAGTGACCTATTATTTATTCCCAATTTGAAAATTAAATCATTTAAAATATTTTAATCCCAGATTATATTTTAAATATCTAACTTTTCAATTTTATCTTGATTACAATAGTCCAACTATTTAATCAACGATTAGTGGTACTATATATATTATAACGATTATAATAGTCCAACTATATAATCAAATATAATCCAAATTAATTAACCTCAATTACATTGATTACTATAATCCAATTATAAAAACAACTGTAACCTGAAATTAATTAATTCAAATATATTGATTAATATAATCCAATTATATATAATCAAGTATAATACAGTCCAACTGTTTTATTAAAACAACATTAAGTATTAGTCCAACTAATACTTTTAATATATGACGAGTGATATTTGTTTGAGCGCGTATGGCGAGTAATTGAACGAATATTGCAAATTCAATTCCTGCCTCCCACTATTTTTCGTCGAGCCTCTAACCCTCTGTCGAGTACTCGGAAACCGTGTTTCCTAGTGGGCTAGGATCCCGTTAAATATCACACAATCTTGACTTTGGCCAACAAATTGTATGATAATTAACTAGGTAGATCTCTAAGATCAATGGATCTCATCCAACTCCTAGATCCGGTAGGTGGACATCCAAGTCCGAAACATATATCTTATATATGCCTATATATCCAATATATAGCCTAACCTTTTCCTCTGAATCAACTAGGCCTTGGCTTTGGCATAACAAACCTGATGATCCCAGTCAAGCGCGGACCCATTGACCATGGAAGCTTCGTAATCAATGTCGATGGACAAGAAGTGGTCTTGACTTTGGCCAACAAACCACAACTTGGACAAGACACCAATATGGAACAAAGCCTCGTGATTCAAACACATCTTCGACGGACAAGGGCTTGACTTTGGCCAACAACTCATGCCAATCTAGGATCTTGAGCAAGAATCACTCAATGGAAGGAAAAGACGCATGATATTTGATGAGGGCTTTTCGCGTGCAAATTGGCTACCAATTTCATTATCTTGTTAAGGTCTCATCATCATACACCCTTAAACATGCATTCTAAATACATAATAAAGCGAGTATGAAAATAAAATAATAATGATATGCGGATGGATACTTAACACATTGATCCTAGATCAAATCTCTCCCTTTCTCACTCGAGCTAGCACTTGTATTACTTCTACCTGTTACACTACACTTCTAAAGAAACCTCATTTACATTGAGGGGAATAGGTGAGAAGAGAATACAAAGAGAATAGAGGTGATAAGGCTGGACACGCAAGGTCCAATTTAATAAATCGAATTTATTACAACAATTTCCAAAATTTCCCCACCCGACTAATATCCATCTGATATACATTATTCATTCATCACAACCACGTATTCACACATAAGCATGCTATCAATCAATCTAATCAAATTAATTAATCTGATAATTATGTGATCATCCAATGTTCAAACAACGATTTGATTTTGCTCGAGTCAAACTCGTTTTTGCGAATAAGTACTCAAAGTACGAATTCTTGAATTAAATTAAACTACATAATTAAATCCAATTTAACATGTATTTAATACTAATTCACTATTCAATTCCAAATTGAATATTACACTTTATTTAATAAACCTTTAACGACTTAAATTCCAAATTTAATCGCTTCGGGTCTCAAAGCCCGATTAACATCCAATGTCAATTCAATTCAAGTCCAATGGGCTTTTAATTGATTTCTTAAGGCGTGGACTTTTGGTCAACTCGGGTCAAACCGATAACCAAAGTCCAATCCGGGATTTACCCCATAAGCCCATAAATCAATCTTGGCCCATTAGGCCCAATTGAACTTTAAAGGTTCATTAGTCGCATTTTGGGCTTTATGGTTAAGGTTTTGGGCCCAATTGGATCCAATCCATTTGGCCTAAACCCAACTTGATAAAATCAAGCCCAATAGGCCCAATTACAACTTTAATAGCCCAAATCCAATTTAAGGCCTCAATAATTAAATTACATAAATCCAATTTAGCAATTTAATTACCTAAAGTGCATTACATGATTAATCAACTAAATCAACATTTCCAAAACACTAAATTAGTCCAATTAATCATACTCAATTCATTATCATATGTCCAACACACAAAATGAAAAATCAAACCCATTTTACATGCTTCTAAGTCTCGGCCAAGGAGGGATTTTGTGTCCGATTCGGTTTCAATCCAATCGAACCCACAATCGACATCAAATCACCATCCTAAATGATTTCCAATACATCCAATGTTCAAAAATCAAAAATCCAAGACTAAATTAGGGCATGTTACATTCGGCCACCATAAGCATTTTGGGGATTTTGTTCAATTCAAAATTAAATCCAATTCAATCTTAAATTAACATCATCCAACATCATTACAACTCATCCAATGAATCAAAATGAAAAATTCCAAGAATTCCAAAATACATTACACATTCGGCCAACATAACATTTTGGGGAAAATTATTCCAAATTAATTTTCATGAAATTGATCCAATCAACTTTCAATACAAACACATTTAAGCATATTCATCAATCCAATTTCACAAAATCATGCTCAAATTCAATTTGCCCAAATTTTAAGCCCTAAAATTTTCATGCTCAAACCTAGGCTCTTGATGCCATTGTTGGTTTCTATTAAGGTCCCGGATCGATTATAAGCATGAAAAATATTGCGAATACATATCGACGAAGTTGCGGAATACTCACATCGATCGGTTGAGATGATTTAAAGATGAATCAGGCCCAAAATGCCCACTGTTTTCACGCCTGAACTGCAGCAGTCCACTGCCTTCAAAAACAGAAATTTGAGATGAAAAACGGAGCTCCAATATTGCGTCAAACGAATCCCGAATCATGGGTGAACCTCCCTACCACCTTCGCATATCTCGTAGTGTGCTAGCACTTGCGGTTTTTGCCACAAAAACCCAACTCTTGCCTCCCTTGAAGCTCACGGCAGTGAGCTGTGAAGAAGAAAGAAAAACAGCCCCTTGGGCGTGTATAGATGGAGAGAAAAGGAGGAGAAGTGTTATGGTTAATTTGAAAAATGAATTACCAAAATGCTTTATATATTTTTCCAAAAAATAATAAGCATTTACCATTTTATTTATCAAATAAAATCAAATGGAAATGGCATTCTCAACCACCAACACTATTCCAACTACTTACATCAACTATTCATTACTTTACTTTAATGATTTGACGCTTGGGTCATATTATCCAAAAATTACGTTATGTTTGCATTATCTTTCTTTTATGCTTGTGTGTGAGAACATCGTCGTTTGGATCCATTTGGACCATTTGTCATGAGATATGGGCTTGTTGGGCCATTTAAACTGGGACGAGAACGTATTTTATGACGGTTGGGCCAAAGGCTTCTAAGTGTTGATGGGCCACTTTGTGCTTGTGTTCGGAACGTTACCATTTGGATTTAGTCGGGCTCTTTGTCATGAGATGTGGACTCGTTGGGCCATTTAAACTGGGATGAGTTCACTCCTATAACAATTAGCCCGAAAGCTTCTAAAATGATAACAGTCCAATTTGTTTGAAAATTTTGATTTTAATTTAGTATGTTATATATGTTACCTACATCTCATGCACCTCATGCATACATATATCATGTTAACACCCTCTATGTCTCAAAAAGACATCATAGATACCGTTTGGGTTAGAGAAGGGACAAGGCTCATTAAAAGAACAGTAACAGTCATGAGTGAATCTGGTAATGAGGTATCCCAAATGGATCAGTTAGAGAACAATCTCGCCAAGGTCACTGAACAGTTGCAAGCTTTGACCACTGCTGTGGCTGGTATGGCTGTGCCCCGTGTTGGGGGAATTTCTGAGAATGTGAGGCGTGAGGAGCCTCTGATTGGTTTGGGGGATGATATGGCAGAGTATGCAGCAGGCAGAGTATCTGGGTCTCAGGCAGAGTTACAGAAACTTCGGGATCAGGTTGAGTCGGTTACCCGCAAGATGAGGGGTAAGAATGAGGATTTGCTAGATTATGACACACTGACTTTCGAGGAACAGTTACCGGCACAGTTCAAGATGCCTGATATGGCTAAGTTTAACGGGAATGGGGATCCAAGGGTGCATCTCCGACAGTTTGTATCAGTCATGAGTTCAGTTGGCTTATCTCAGCGCCAAGTGCAGAAAATGTTTGGAATGTCGCTTGAAGGAGCTCCCATGGTATGGTACCACAGTTTGGAGAAGAAAGTGAAGGAAGATTGGAGGGAGTTGGCCGATGCTTTCCTGAAGCAGTATGTCACTGACTTAGAGATCGATCTGTCACTCCGTGATCTGGAGAATGTTAAGCAGAAAGCGGAGGAGAGTTTTAAGGAGTATGTGGACCGGTGGAGGGGTCAGTTATTGAAAATGCAGACTAGGCCCTCAGAGAAGGACAAGATTAAAATGATTATCAAGGGCACCAGGACCTCAATTTATAGCAAGTTGAGGAGGATGACCTCCATGATTGCAGACTTTCGGCAGTTGAAGGAGACTGTCATGGACATTGAAGACGAAGAGGTGGAAAATAGAAAATTCTATGGTCTGAACATGAGGCCCATTGGGGAACATCGGGAGCAAAGCCCGTTTCTGTTGAGATTGCCGCTATCCGGAACCGACAGTTTTCCAACTTGGGAAGGCCTCTGTCCAAGGTGCTAGAGAAATTGAAGAGGCAAGGGCTCTTAAAACCCTTGGAAGCCAAACCATTACCCAATCCCCTACCATCACATTATAACCTAAGCCTTTACTGTCACTTTCACCAACAAAAGGGCCATGACACCGACAACTGTGCCCGACTCCGCCATGAAATCCAAGACCTGATAGACTCCAAGAAAATACCTGACCCAGAAACAGAACAGCCTGACACACACAGAAACCCCTTACCCAACTACCGTACCGTACCACCACCAGCCTATATGATCAATTCTGGCCTCCCAGAAGTCCCTGTCCTGAAATCCTTTCACCCTCAAGCCTTTTGCCTGGGAATCTGGGATAGTACTAGTGAAGATGAGTTTGAGCAGGGGAAAAACTTTTGGCTTGATTTCTCTAGCAGTGATGAGGAAGAAGTAAGGGGAATGACGCGCAGTGGTCGTTTCTACAATGATATGGCGGAAAAAGGTAAGAAAGTTTTGACAGATGGTAGAGAAGTGGTTGAGACTGCAGAAAATACTGAGGGGGATATAGTGCTGAGGCAATTGAGGAAGACTAGAGCATAAGTGAGTATCTGGGAACTGTTATGTGCATCTCGGGAGCATAGGCAGGCTATGGTTGAGGCCTTGAGCAAGATTGTGGTACCAGAAGACACCAACCCTGCAATATTTGTTGGGTCGGTTCAGAAGAAAGCTTTGCAGATATCTTTTTCTGAGGATGAACTCCCGGCGGAGGGGAGAAATCATAACATGCCTCTATTTATCAGGGCCGATGTGAGGGGCAAGAGAACTTAATGTGTAATGGTGGATGACGGTTCATCCATCAATGTGTGCCCGCTGAAAATTCTGGCGAGATTGGGTATGAAAGCAACAGACTTGGACCCCTGCAGTATGACTATTAAGGCTTATGATGACAATAAAAGGGGAGTTGAGGGTACCTTTGTGGCTATGGTCAAGGTAGGACCGATTGAAGATGAGGTCGAGTTCACAGTACTGGACGTCCCGGCTACTTTCGCCTTATTGTTTGGAAGGCCTTGGTTTCACAAACTTGGGGGCGTGCCTTCCACTTTGCATCAGATGATCAAGTTCCCGTATGAGGGAGAAGTTGTCACCATCCGGGCTGAGTTAGATAATGCCGTGGCTGCCTTGGAGATACAACCTTTCACGAGGTTTCAGGTGTCAGCTACTTTTGAGGAGTGGGTGGATCCTAGAGTGGCTAGGATTATGGAGAAAATGAAGTTTGAGCCGGGTAAAGGTTCAAATTTGCCAGATTTCAGAGGACAGACTACTCGGAAGGGTTTGGGGTACAAGTCTGATGAAGAAAAGCCAAAGGTCAAGAAAAAGGGCCTGAAACTGATGGAATGTTTTGTGAAAGCTTCAGGATATCAAGGGGAGCCTGAACCTGTGGAAGTTAATGGAATTGTGGTACCTGGGTTTGAGATCTTCCAGGATATGTTGGGTAAGAAGCTGATAGTTGAAGAAATTGTGAAGAAAGAAGAAGAGAATTGGGAGGAAGAACTAATGAAGTTGGAGAGCCTGACTCTGGGAGAGGATGAAAAGTCTGAGGAAGACCTGATTGCAAAGGAAGAAGTGTCTATAGATGATGAAGACATATACCTTCCTGATTTGTTTGAATGTACTTCCGCATTATCCAATAATAAAGACATTTCTTTTGCTTATTTGCCTGAGTCATTTCCATTCACACCACACGAATCAAGCATATTTGACATCAGTTCAGCCAGAACTATTGCATTTAACTTGGGTACATTTGAGAACCCCAAGGAAATTCTGATTGCAAGTGAAGTTACCTCTGAAGAGAGGGAGAAACTAGAAGAAGTGTTGGTCAGATATGCCAAAGTGTTTGCTTGGTCCTATGAGGACATGCCTGGGGTAGACAGAAACATTGCCCAACACATAATACCAACTTATCCGAATATGAGGCCAGTAAAACAGAAACTCCGACGGATGAGACCAGAATGGGCTGAGAAAGTCAGAGAGGAAGTTAAGAAACAGATAGATGTGGGGTTCCTGGAAGTAGTAAAATATCCAGAGTGGTTGGCTAATATAGTGCCGGTGCCAAATAAAAATGGGAAGGTCAGAATGTGTGTAGACTACAGAGATCTCAACAAAGCTTGTCCGAAAGATGATTTTCCTTTGCCGCATATAGATGTTCTGGTTGATAGCGCGGCTTTATCTGCTATTTATTCATTTGCAGATGGGTTTTCAGGTTACAATCAGGTTCTCATGGCTGAGGAAGATAAACACAAGACTGCATTTGTTACCGAGTGGGGTACTTATTATTACAAGGTAATGCCGTTTGGGCTTAAGAATGCGGGAGCTACTTATCAGCGGATGGCCACTACACTTTTCCATGACTTGATGCACAAAGAGATTGAGGTGTATGTGGATGACATGATGGTAAAATCAGAGACAAGGGTTGGGCATATTGATGTTGGATAATATGACCCATAGCGTCACTATTTGTATAGATCACGGTGTTGTTGTACAAATTAACTATGTGACAAGGAAATTGCACTCTCATCATTTGTGATTAGATCACCATAGATGTATAAATGAAGAGAGGTCCATATGATTAGTTCCTGGATTGAGATGATATGAGACAGTATCAGTCCACGAAGGATTAAACATTAAATATCCCTAGCCGGAGTATTATCGAGACAGGACATCGATAATGCGGAATAGGCTAGTATTGCACTTGTGCGCGTTGTGAGGGCACGACGGCATAGTTCTCATATATTTAAGTATTGGATACTTATGCAAGTGCGATAGGAGGTTGTGTTTCACCGATGGTACGGGAAACAGCTTCGCTCTAGATAGACCCCTCGGAATCCCATTGGTATTATGACTATGTGTCTATGGGAGTCCGACATCAGGGTAGGTGTATTTGGTCTTAACCTGAGACTTGCACCGCTAATACTTACGATAATCGGTAGACTTTGGTCTTGGTGGTACAAGGCTTTAACCGGTTCTGCGTACACCACTTCTGGGTTTATCAGAGAGTCGTAGTGTATTGGGTGGGATGTCAAGACGGAAGTATCACTTCAGTCATAGTGGAGATGATGTCACGCAGGATACGGTACTAGTGCTCTTGAGTGATGCGCATCCAATCATGATATTATGACCAGGTCATGAATATCTAATTATAGAGACTAGTTACCAGACATCCGACATGTGCTTCGGACGGGGCAGACACTTATCCAGCCCCAGCCCTAGCATGTGACTATCCGATACTGGGCCGATATACACAACACTACGGTATACTACACTTGATACAGATCTATATATTCCTGTAAGAATATTTCTGGAGAATTGGGTAGGCATGGCGCTTTGCTAGAAGCCAACCTTGTCTTGTAAATCGGTATAAACGTAGTACGAGGTACTTACGTGTTCGGATAATCCGACGACCGTATTTACTGCCAACATATCCGGAGATCTCATGGGTCGCTTCCTGAAGATTCACCGATGACGTATGACTCGCACTTTAATTAATCTGGGATTAATTGGATGAGAGAGAAAATTAATCTGGGATTAATTAGAAGAGAGAGAAAATTAATCTGGGATTAATCACGGAGATATTTTATCTGGGATAAAATATTAATTAAAGAGAGAGAACGATTAATTTGGAATTAATCGATAAAATAATATATTTGATATATTATTAGAAATTGGATTTCGACGCGGAATTAAAATTAGATTTTAATTCGGGCGAACGAATTAATTTAGAATTAATTCGTTAGCGACGTGAATAGTGATTTCGCTAGGCGTAATCATTTAATTACGACGCACGGAAAATTCGTTAATTTGGAATTAACGAACCCGAGCCCGGGATTATTTGCGAGCGCATTCGCATTTCGAATTCGAGTGCGGCACGCAAGTCAAATCGAGCGTCAAATCGTTAGTCACATCAAGAGTCAAATCAAATGTCACTTTGAGTGATGTGACAAGTTGTCATTTGATTTGAGTGATTGATGTGGTAGTTGAAAAGCTTTAAATGCTTTTTGCTTTTGGCTTTTGACTTTTGGTATTTTTGAAAATTGAAAAGTTGTATATGGTTTATTTTATTTTTGGAAAATATAAAAACCAAAATTACATTTTTCTTTTCACATAATTCTCTCTCTCATTTACGGTTTCTTGTAGAAACCATTTTCCCTCTCTTTCTCTCTTCTCCCTCTCACGGCTCACTACCGATTTCTTCTCTAATTTTTTGGTTAGACCGAATTTGTGAGAAGCAAAGAAGATGAACAAGTGCTAGCACACACCTTGGGTTACACATAGGTGATAGGGAAACGAATTTATGAGCTTGGAATCCATTTTTGGAGCTTGAAGCTTGGAGCTTCCATGGAGTCTCCCATGGCCGAATCTTGGAGGAATTTCACAGCCCAAAACCGAGCAGTCCAGCAGTTCACAGGAGTCAAAAACCGAGCTTCATGGAGGAGGAAAATGGGTCTTGTTCTTCCTAGCATCAAACCCATCAATGTGAGTATGTATTCCGCCTTACTCCTTGGTTGTATTCAACTCGTTTTTATGCATGATTGATGATTCTTGGGACTTGATTGAAACTCAACAATGGTATCTTGAGCCATTTGTGCATAAAACGAATTTAGAGTTCTTGAGCAAAATTTGGGCCTTTTTGATTTAAGCATGATTTTGACAAATTGTTTGTTTAAGAATGTTTGTATATGAATAACTTAGAGTTATATGTAATCAATTTGAAGAAAAATTAATTGGATTGATTTTCCCCAATTTGCTTATTGTTGGCCAAAACTTTAATTTGGGTAAACTCAATTTGAGCATCAAATGATTAAATTGTTTAGTATAGTATGCTTGAATGAGGTTGAATTGATGTTGTGCATAATCAATTTCATGAAATTTAGTTGGATCTATTTTTCCCCAAATTTTGGGCATGACAAATTTGGGTAAACTTGATTTTGAGCATGTTTAATGAAATTGGATGATTTAGAATGCTTAAATGTTGTTTAATTGATGATTGATTAGATCAATTTGATGAAAAAGTGTTTGGAACAATTTTCCCCAATTTGCTTGTGATGGCCGAAAATATGAACCCTAATATTGTCTTGGATTTTTGATTTTTTGTTCATTGGATGACTTGCAAATCATTAGGGGATGTTGAATTTATGTTTGATTGGGTTAAATTGGATTGAATTTGATTTGGGCATAATTTCCCTCTTTGGCCGAGACACTTGAAGCATGAAATTGGGATTGATTTTGATCAAATTATGTTGGATATGATTAATTGATGATAAGCATGATTAATTGGACAAATTTAGTGTTTTGGAAACTTTGATTTGGGTAATTAATAATGCTATACACTTTAGGTAATTTAATTGGAAAATTTGGAATTTTTGAAATTAAATTATTGGGCTTAAAATTGGATTTGGGCCTCTTTAAGTTGTTATTGGGTTTATTGGACTTTGTTGTACAAAGTTGGTTTAGGCCAAAATTGGTTGGATCCAATTAGGCCCAAAACCGCTTCCAAAAGGCCCAAATGCGACTAATGAACCTTTAACGTTTAATTGGGCCTAATGGGCCTAAATTAATTTATGGGCTTATGGGGTAACTCCTGGATTGGACTTTGGTTGCAGGTTTGACCCGAGTTGACCAAAAGTCCACGCCTCAAGAAATTAATTAAAAGCCCATTGGACTTTAATTAAATTAATATTGGATATTAATCAGGCTTTGAGACCCGTAACGATTAAATTTGGAATTTAAGTCGTAAAGGTTTATTTTATAAAGTGTAATATTTAATTTGAAATTAAATAATGAATTAGAATTAAATACGTATTAAATTGGATTTAATTATGTAATTTAATTTAATTCGTAGAAATCGTACTTTGAGTACGTGTTCGCAATACGAGTTTGACTGGAACAAAATCAAATCTTTGTTTGAACATTGGATGATCACTAATTATCAGATTAATTAATTTGATTAGATTGATTGATAACATGCTTGTATGAATACATGGTTGTGATGTTTGAATAATGTATATCGGATGGATATTAGCTGGGTGGGGCGATTTTGGAAATTGTAATAAATTTGATTTATTAATTGGACCTGCGAGTCCAGCCTTATCTCCTATTTCTTTGAATTCTCTTCTCACCTATTCCCCTCAATGTCAGTGAGGTTTCTTTAGAAGTGTAGTGTAACGGGTGTAGAAGAAATATTTGTGCTGCTAGCGGAGAGAGAAAGTGAGAGATTTGATCTAGGATCAATGTAAAATATCCATCCGCATATCATTATTATTTTACATATGCGCTTTATTATGTGTTTAGAATGCATGTTTAAGGGTGTATGATGATGAGACCTTAACAAAGATAATAAATTGGTTGCAAATTTGCACGCGAAAAACCCTCGTTAAATATCAAGCGTTTATTTTCCTTCCATTGAGTGATTCTTACTCAAGATCCGAGATTGGCAGGGGTTGTTGGCCAAAGTCAAGCCCTTGTCCGTCGAAGATGTGTTTTAATCACGAGGCTTTGTTCCATATCGGTGTCGTGTCCAAGTTGTGGTTTGTTGGCCAAAGTCAAGACCACTTCTTGTCCATTGACATTGATTACGAAGCTTCCATGTCAATGGGTCCGCGCTTGACTGGGATCACTAGGTTTGTTGTGCCAAAGCCAAGGCCTAGTTGATTCAGAGGAAAAAGGTTAGGGTATACATTCGATGTATAGGCATATATAAGATATATGTTTGGGACTTGGATGTCCACCTACTGGATCTAGGAGTTGGATGAGATCCAATTGATCTTAGAGATCTACCTAATTAATTATCATACAATTTGTTGGCCAAAGTCAAGATTGTGTGATATTTAACGGGATCCTAGCCCACTAGGAAACACGGTTTCCGAGTACTCGACAGAGGGTTAGAGGCTCGACGAAAAATAGTGGGAGGCAAGAATTGAATTTGCAATATTCGTTCAATTACTCGCCATACGCGCTCATTTAAATTATTTTGTCATTAGATTAAATGTTAGTTAGACTAATATTTAAATTGTTGTTTTAATAAACAGTTGGACTGTATTATACTTGATTATATATAATTGGATTATATTAATCAATATATTTGAATTAATTAATTTCAGTTTACAGTTGATTTTATAATTGGATTATAGTAATCAATGTAATTGAGGTTAATTAATTTGGATTATTTTGATTATATAGTTGGACTATTATAATCATTATAATTATATAGTACCACTAATCGTTGATGAAATAGTTGGACTATTGTAATCAAGATAAAATTGAAAAGTTGGATATTTAAAATATAATCTGGGATTTAAATATTTTAAATAATTTAATTTTCAAATTGGGAATAAATAATGGGTTACTTTATTTGATAAAATAACTTATTATACCTTAAGCCCAAAATTAAGCAAAATAAGTAGAGCATAAAATCTTTGAAAGATTTATGTGATGATGACTTTAGTGCTTAATTTAATATACTTGTCATAAATCTAATTTTAGATTTAAGAAGTATTAAAATTGCAATTTATAATTCTTGGAGAATTAATTGACTATTCTAGAGGAGATAAAGTCAAAGTTTGCAATTGGGCATGTAGCACGAGGTGCACATCGTTTCGATATTCTAAAAACCCAAGGCTTGGCCTAAGGTTCCTAAAATATTGAAAAGGATAATTGACATATACCAAAGTGACTACCATTTGGATATGGCAGACACGAAGGAATTAAAGAAAGGGCAATGCTCTGACTTTAAAAATGTTTGTCAAAGTTATGTTCACAACTAGTATTGAAATTAGATTTTAAATACTTAGTGTGGTACACAAAATATATGTATTGATGTTCAGAATCTGCTTTGAGCAGGATACTGACTTCAAGCTGAGATTGCTCTGCGAATCGGAAACGGGACGAAAGTCGTTGTTTCGACCGTAGATACCTAAGTTTAGGATCTACCTTTGGGTATATACTTAAATTAGGAACTGTTATAATGTAACTAGTTTGACTAGAGACATTATCTCTATATCAGTGTTTAATCCGTTGCGGATAAAACCTTTATATTATAGAACACTAAGTGTTTTATTATATAAAGATGATACTGAGATAAATACATTAGATGTAAATAACAGAATTTATATTTTGAATATAAATAAAATCTCAAACATATAAAATGACAAATAAATAGCTCAAATTGATTTGATCAATAAGACTTATTGTGGCATTGTTGTCTAGGACACAATTTAACGAGACTCGTATATCCACACTTTTGAAGAGTGGGTACTAGGACTGATTTGACTATTCAAATAAGGTCTGCGAATCTAGTTTATTAGGTAAAGTACCTAAAATACTATTTACTTGGTAATAGTATAAGGGCCACCGACCTGTTAGCCCTATTCATGGTGAAGTAAGTGGGCCCATATCTAGCTAGGCTAGATGTGAACATGAATATTTCGTGACCTTAAACGGATGTGGCATCACGTTATGGTTATGTGTTTCTTTTAAGAACACAAATCGGAAACTTTTAGAGTTTCGACACGAAATAGACAAACAGATTGGCTATAGTATTATACCGTCACGGTAAGACCGTGATGGAAAATACTTAAGCAATAAGTTTCTTATATACTTGAAAGAGTATAGTATTCTTTCAAATGAGGACTCCTCCCGAACACGTCAAAGTGACGGTGTGTCCGAACAGATTAACCGAATCATGTTAGACATGATAAGGCTAATCATGAGTCGCTCTGAGCTACCATTTCCTTCAACGGATAAGTTTTAACAGTGCAATAACTTATTTAGAATAAGGTTCCATATAAATCTGTTTGACAGATGTCATATAGGATATGAACAGGGAAGAAACGAGGTTTCTCATTCCTGATAATTTGGGTATGCCAGACATAACGTTTGGATGATACCAAACTAATGACCCAAATTGGATAAGTGCCAATATAGGTTATCCTAAGGGAAACCTTAAGTATAGTACTTATAAATCTCACATGAGAACAATGTGATTGTTGCTCACCATGCGGTTTTTCCTGAGAGGAATACCGATATGCAGTGGTCAATGGGAGGACAGTGATACTCGATGAAAATCAGAGTAATACTGTTCAAGGCACAAGGTCCGTAATGGAACACAAATAGTTCATCAATGATGAATCTGTACCATTAATCTTCGAATACACAAGAACTGAGTAGATCGGATAGAGTCAGAAAACAACCTAGGGTATGGGTTTCTGATCTAACCTCATAAAGATGTCAATCTTATGAAGGTATACCAACCGACTACGTTTTGAGGAAGTGATACAAGGTATCGACTCCCTATTATGGCAAAGTGCCATGAGTCCGGAATGGATTCCATGTATAACAACTATTTTGGATACTAGTTGTTGTACCACAAGGCATTGTGCCTATTGGTACATTAAACGTCTTCAAGGAAGACATACATGGAAGGCAACATACCAACGTACAAAGCTGGGCTTTTGACGGAAAGGTATCGTTATCAACATTGTGTTAATAACGGTTCAACCTTTTACCTGTTGCCATGGTAAATCCATTTTGAAGATGCTTGTTGATAACTGCGTATTTCATTTATGAAATGTGTCAGTTATAGATCAAAATCGCTTTCCTGAAAAGGAAACCTTTTGGAGAATGTTTATAACATTCTGACGATTTTGTATAACCAACAAACGAGGTTTGCGGGTTATTCGATCCATGTTTGGATTAATGCAAGCATAAGGTTCTTGGAACTGTCGTTTTGAAATAATCATAATAGTTTATGATTTGACTCAAAACGAAATAATTCTTGTGTATATAAGGAGGTTAGTGGGAGAGGGCACTGACAATGAAATTCCCATAAAGCAATTGGTGAAAGCTTGGCTTTCATAGATATTCTTTAATAGAATTCTCCGTAGAATTCTGGGGAGTAACAACCTTTATTCGAGGAATAAAGATCTACTGGGATAGATTTGGAGTTGTTAACACTCTCTGGAAATTGTACATTTAAAATGTACTTGTATTGGTGTCTCATACGCTTCGAGCATATGGAGTCACGATCAGGTCAGTCCAAGTGATAGTCACTGGATTGAAGATTAAGAACATCTGTTAGTATCTGAGAGAACTAAAGATGTTGTCTTAAACTATGGAGATGGACAACTTCAAGTGACTGGGATCACCGCTGCAAGTTTCCAAACAATTAACTACTACGGTACTATAAAGTTTGAATACTGGGACAGTGAGCTGGAAATCTTCCGAGCAAGATAACTGTTACCGGATAAACAACAAATGCGGATTATTGCTGCAGCTGAGGCAGCAATAGAAGCCATTTGGATCGAAAATAAATCTAATTAGATTAGATATAGTTCTTTTAGCAGCTGAGCTAGGCGTCAGCACAGGCTAAGGAATTAAAGGTCTCATCGACGATCCAGATATATACTTCTATATCATCTGATTCGTTCGGATCACACATCGTGGCGATGTGGATCGTATAAATCGCGTCAGACGATTATCAAACAAATCCGCTGACGAAAACCTTTCCTCAGCAATTTGAGCGAACCGTACATAGTTCGGGTGTTAGACACTCGAGTGACTGGCTATGTGCCAAGTGGGAGATTGTTGGATAATATGACCCATAGCGTCACTATTTGTACAGATCACGGTGTTGTTGTACAAATTAACTATGTGACAAGGAAATTGCACTCTCATCATTTGTGATTAGATCACCATAGATGTATAAATGAAGAGAGGTCCATATGATTAGTTCCTGGATTGAGATGATATGAGACAGTATCAGTCCACGAAGGATTAATCATTAAATATCCCTAGCCGGAGTATTATCGAGACAGGACATCGATAATGCGGAATAGGCTAGTATTGCACTTGTGCGCGTTGTGAGGGCACGACGGCATAGTTCTCATATATTTAAGTATTGGATACTTATGCAAGTGCGATAGGAGGTTGTATTTCACCGATGGTACGGGAGAACAGCTTCGCTCTGGATAGACCCCTCGGAATCCCATTGGTATTATGACTATGTGTCTATGGGAGTCCGACATCAGGGTAGGTGTATTTGGTCTTAACCTGAGACTTGCACCGCTAATACTTACGATAATCGGTTAGACTTTGGTCTTGGTGGTACAGGGCTTTAACCGGTTCTGCGTACACCACTTCTGGGTTTATCAGAGAGTCGTAGTGTATTGGTGTGATGTCAAGACGGAAGTATCACTTCAGTCATAGTGGAGATGATGTCACGCAGGATACGGTACTAGTGCTATGAGTGATGCGCATCCAATCATGATATTATGACCAGGTCATGAATATCTGATTATAGAGACTAGTTACCAGACATCCGACATGTGCTTCGGACGGGGCAGACACTTATCCAGCCCCAGCCCTAGCACGTGACTATCCGATCTGGGCCGATATACACAACACTATGGTATACTACGCTTGATACAGATCTATATATTCCTGTAAGAATATTTCTGGAGAATTGGGTAGGCATGGCGCTTTGCTAGAAGCCAACCTTGTCTTGTAAATCGGTATAAACGTAGTACGAGGTCTTACGTGTTCGGATAATCCGACGACCGTATTTACTGCCAAATATCCGGAGATCTCATGGGTCGCTTCCTGAAGATTCACCGATGACGTATGACTCGCACTTTAATCTGGGATTAATTAGAAGAGAGAGAAAATTAATCTGGGATTAATCACGGAGATATTTTATCTGGGATAAAATATTAATTAAGAGAGAGAACGATTAATTTGGAATTAATCGATAAAATAATATATTTAATATATTATTAGAAATTGGATTTCGACGCGGAATTAAAATTAGATTTTAATTCGGGGCGAACGAATTAATTAGAATTAATTCGTTAGCGATGTGAATAGTGATTTCCCTAGGCGTAATCATTTAATTACGACGCAACGGAAAATTCGTTAATTTGGAATTAACGAACCCGAGCCCGGGATTATTTGCGAGCTCATTCGCATTTCGAATTCGAGTGCGGCACGCAAGTCAAATCGAGCGTCAAATCGCTAGTCACATCAAGAGTCAAATCAAATGTCACTTTGAGTGATGTGACAAGTTGTCATTTGATTTGAGTGATTGATGTGGTAGTTGAAAAACTTTAAATGCTTTTTGCTTTTGGCTTTTGACTTTTGGTATTTTTGAAAATTGAAAAGTTGTATATGGTTTATTTTATTTTTGGAAAATATAAAAACCAAAATTACATTTTTCTTTTCACATAATTCTCTCTCTCATTTACGGTTTCTGTAGAAACCATTTTCCCTCTCTTTCTCTCTTCTCCCTCTCACGGCTCACTGCCGATTTCTTCTCTAATTTTTGGGTTAGACCGAATTTGTGAGAAGCAAAGAAGATGAACAAGTGCTAGCACACACCTTGGGGTACACATAGGTGATAGGGAAGAAGAATTATGAGCTTGGAATCCATTTTTGGAGCTTGAAGCTTGGAGCTTCCATGGAGTCTCCCATGGCCGAATCTTGGAGGAATTCACAGCCCAAAACCGAGCAGTCCAGCAGTTCACAGGAGTCAAAAACACGAGCTTCATGGAGGAGGAAAATGGGTCTTGTTCTTCCTAGCATCAAACCCGTCAATGTGAGTATGTATTCCGCCTTACTCCTTGGTTGTATTCAACTCGTTTTTATGCATGATTGATGATTCTTGGGACTTGATTGAAACTCAACAATTGAAGCAGTGGAAAGGTTTCTTCAGAGAGTTGACAGATACAACCTGCGGCTAAACCCTAAGAAATGTGTGTTTGGGGTGACATTAGGTAAATTGCTTGGTCATACAGTGGGAATGGGCGGAATAGAGGTAGATTCTGAGAAGATCAAAGCAATCACAGAAATGCCTGCACCGAAGACAGAAAAAGAAGTCAGAGCATTCTTGGGGAAGATTCAGTACATCAGTCGGTTCATTGCCAAGTTGACATCGGTATGTGAGCCTATCTTCAAACTATTGAGAAAAGATCAGCCAGTGAGATGGAATGAACAGTGTCAGACAGCCTTCGACAGAATCAGAGAGTACTTGGTAAAGCCTCCTATATTGAAACCTCCGAGACCGGGCAGACCTTTGATATTGTATTTGGCTATAGAATCAGAAGCACTGGGGGCAATGATGGTACAGGCTGATGAGACAGGGGTAGAACATGCAGTGTATTATCTGATTAAGAAGATTCTCCCGTATGAGGCTCGATATCAGGAAGTTGAGAAGATCTGTCTTGCCGTGGTATGGGCTTCCAGAAAGTTGTGACATTACTTCCAGTCATACAAGATCCAGGTAGTGGCAAAAGAGAATCCTCTGAAGTATCTTCATTCGGTGCCTTCACTAGTGGGAAAATTGGGCAGATGGTTGGTATTGCTGACAGAGTTTGACATTGAGTATCTCACCTCCAAAGTGATCAAAGGGCGAGCAGTAGCAGAGTTTCTGGCAATGCAACCTGTTGAGGGGGATCAGTATAAGTTTGAATTTCCAGATGAAGAGATCCAAGCGATAACAGTTCAGAGATGGAAGATGTTTTTTGACGGAGCAGTGAATTACAAGGGAGCCAGAATTGGAATCATGATAGTGACCCCCGAGGGAGAGACTTTGCCTTTAGCCAAGAGGTTGACATTCAGAGTGACTAATAACATAGCCGAGTATGAAGCATGTGCTTTTGGTTTGACAGCATTGATAGCCTTGAAGGCCGGGAGTGTGGAAGTCTACGGAGATTCTATGTTGGTAGTCCAGCAGATGCAAGGAGAATGGGAATTGAAAGAAGAACGGTTGAAACCTTACCTTTTTCGCCTCAGAAAGTTGGCACAGGTTATCCCTGAGTGTAAGTTTCAGCACTTACCGAGAGAAGAGAATCAGATGGCAGATGCATTGGCTACACTGGCAGCGACTTGGGAAAATCCAAAAAAGCTAGTGATGAAACCGTTGATACTGACAACAGTAAGCAAACCTGTTTATGAGATAGAAAGAATTCTGGAAGTTGAGATCGACGACGGTAAACCTTGTATTATGACATTTAGAGGTATCTGGAACATGGTGAACACCCGGAAGGGGCAGGCAGAAAAGACAGAATAGCCATTCAGAAGTTAGCTTCCCAGTATGTGATTTTAAAAGGGGAACTGTACAAGAGGCAAGCAAACGGTATTCAGTTAAAGTGTTTGAGAAAAGAAGAAGCTCAGCATGTAATGGAAGAAATACACGCCGGGGTATGTGGTCCGCACATGAACGGGTTGAATCTGTCCCGCAAGATAGTGAGACAAGGTTTTTGTTGGTCAACCATGGAAACAGATTGCGCGAAGATGGTGAAGCACTGCCATGACTGTCAAGCACATGGTAATTTGAATCACTTACCGCACACAGAATTGTTCGGGTTGTCAGAGCTGTGGCCTTTCTCATCATGGGGGATTGATATGATTGGGGAAATTCAACCGAATCCATCAAATGGGCATCGCTTCATAGTAGTGGCAGTATATTACTTCTCGAAGTGGGTGGAAGCCGAATCATTCCGTAATGTTACAGCAAAGCACATGGCAAAGTTTATAGCTCAGAACCTCATTTGTCGGTATGGTATGCCGCATCATGTGGTGACAGACAACGGGGTCCAGTTTCAAGGAGAGACGAAGGCAATGTTACAGAGGTATGGGATAGGCCACCACAAGTCGTCACCATACAGGCCGCAGGAAAATGGGGTAGTTGAGGCAGCCAACAAGACTATAAAGACAATTTTAGCCAAGATGACAGAAAATTACAGAGATTGGGCCGAGAAATTACCGTATGCTTTGTGGGGGTACAGAACATCAGTAAGAACAGCAACAGGGGCCACACCTTACTCTTTGGTCTATGGAATGGAAGCAGTATTGCCAGTAGAAGTGGAAATACAGTCTATGGGGGTATTAACAGAGGCAGAATGACCGGAACAGGATTGGGCCGCACAGAGGTTTGATCAGTTAGCACTATTGGATGAGAAGAGAACGAAGTCTTTGTATCACATGCTGTTGTATCAGAAGAGACTAGCCCGAGCATTCAACAAAAAAGTACGTCCCACCAAGATCAGAAAAGGTGATTTGGTACTTAAGCAGTCGAGGCCGTCGACGACAGATCCGAGAGGAAAATTCAGACCAAACTGGGAAGGACCTTACATAGTGCAGAAGGTAATGGGAAATGGGGCAGTGAAGCTATCAAACTTGGAGGGGAACGAGTTCACCGAGCCGATCAACGTAGACAAATTGAAGCAATATTTTGCCTGAGGGAGAGAAGACCGAGCAGTCACCACGGGAATTAGCAGAAGACCTAACCCAACGGAATAAGAAAATCATTCATACATACACGTAACATTGCATTCTCTTCATGTTTGTTTTCGTTTTGTGTTCGCAGGTTCGAAGAAAGGAGAAAGCGGCAGAAATGAGCCAAGCAGCGTCAGCGTAATTTCAGTTTTTGGGATGAGTCCCAAGGGGCGAGGCCCATATCAGCTTGGGGGCGAGGTCCCTATAGTCAGCGGTGTTGGGTCGAGGTGCCCAGGGTCGAGGTACCCCCGTTGTCAGTTGTAGTTCCGGGTCGAGGCGCCCATGGTCGAGGTACCCACTACATCATCAGTTCGAGGGCGAGGTCCCTATAGTCAGCGGTGTTGGGTCGAGGTGCCCAGGGTCGAGGTTCCCCCATTGTCAGTTGTAGTTCTGGGTCAAGGTGCCCAGGGTCGAGGTACCCACTACATCATCAGTTCGAGGGCGAGGTCCCTATAGTCAGCGGAGTTGGGTCGAGGTGCCCAGGGTCGAGGTGCCCCCGTTGTCAGTTGTAGTTCCGGGTCGAGGTGCCCAGGGTCGAGGTACCCACTACATCATCAGTTCGAGGGCGAGGTCCCTATAGTCAGCGGTGTTGGGTCGAGGTGCCCAAGGTCGAGGTGCCCCCGTTGTCGGATGCAGTTATTGGGATACGTCCCAGGATCGAGGTCCGCTGCAGCACCAACCCAGCTCGAGGCAGCAGCCGAGCCAGGTAAGTGAAAACGCATTGCATAAATTTGATAGGATTGTTCAAAGTCACACACTGCACAAGTCCCATCAAAGTGGGGGCGACTGTAGGCATTGCATTTTCGCATGTGAAACCCGATGATGAGTCTCAGTTGGAGGCACTACCTTTTTAGCTAAGGATATTGCGGGAAATAGAGGTCGGAAGGGGAAATTCAGAATAAGTACGTCATCAAGTTCATTTCACAAGTTCACTGTCTTCGTTAGTCCTGCGTTCGTTACTTCATTCGAACGTCAGGCAGATTGCGGACGTTCGTGTAGCGTTCGAATGGGCGTTCAAACGGAGTCGGTATTTCTGGTTTTGCTGCTAGCCTCGCACCCCAGTCCAATTAGCTCCCCAAAGCCCATAAAACACATCTCAACTTAATTAAATTAAACATTAAATATTAAATAAAATATTTAAACCATTTACCAATTAAATAAAACATAAAATATAATCATACATAATAAAGATAAATCAAATATATTAAGTTCCTAACCAAACAAATCACATACTAAATTAAAAGGATGTCATGCCTAATTAAAATCAATCATAATAAATTAAATATTTTGTATTCCTAATCTAGCCAAGATTTGTCCCCCCTCAATCTTTGACTTTCCTTGCTCAACACCAAATAAAATCCTCATTTTAATGCCAAAATCCCTTCCTTGTGAGACAAGGTGAAGCGCTAGCCCTTCTCTATATAAACAACCCCTAACCAAGACATGCACTCCTCTAGCTCATACAGATAACTCACAGAAAAATCATAACACAAAGAGACTTAGCCACTCACGGCAATAGCAATAGGAAGAACACAAACCATTCCCATCATCTCCTCCACTCCATAACCGAAAACAGCACCCTCCTAAACCTCTACCGATCACCGAAAATCTCCCCATACAGCAGCCCTCCATCACTGAAAATATACCTCCAAACAGTAGCCCAAACCACTCCAAAAATAGTCCCTAAAATCCCTTAAAACAGTAACATAAACTGCACTTATAATCCTTGAAATAACCACACAAAACTACACTAAAAAACCACGAAAAACACTCGAAACAGTTCGTTGAAACGTCAAAACATGTGACCTGAACAATGAGTAGCAAAGCAGAGACCGAACAGCATCAGAACGGAGACCGAACAGCAGCAGAACAGAGACCGAATGGCAAGCAAAATGGCAAAACAGTGAGCTAGGACGCTAAACCAGTGAACCGGAGAAGTTGAGGAGCTGTACCCTTTCCGACGTCCGTGAAACGCAAGCCCGAAAGTTGGCAAAAAGGTTAGACCTTAGGGTACTTTCCACACTCATCTTTATTTGATTTTTGCTATTTATTTTGACTGTATTTTAATTATTTGTTGAATCTTGTGTGTGTATGATGCGTGTTGTGGGTATTGGATGAATGAAAGAGTGTCGTCTCTTGCGGTATATAGGATGGAAACCCAGATGTAAATTCCATAGCCGAATCCGAATGGACGGTGTTGGCTTCTATTTAGGTCCCAAGATCATAACAAGCATGTAAAACACGTGTGAACACATCAACGGAGGTAGCGGAATACTCACATCGATCGGTTGAGACGATTTGATGAAGAACAAAACTGAAATTCTGCCCTCCAAATGGCGCCACTGCAGTGCAGTCCACTGCCTTGAAAAATCATATTTTGAGCTGAGATTTGAAGCTCCAAGCTTCGTCTAACGATTCCCGGCTCGTGGGTGGGTTTCCCTAACACCTTCGTATGTCTTCTAGGAGTGTGCTAGCACTTGGATCTTGCAACAAAACCCTCAAATATCCTCCATGGTTCACGCCATTTCTGGACAGTGAGCAGCCCATTGGGCGCCACTTTGAGATGGAGAAAGAGAGTTGGAGAGATAGATGGAGAGAGAGAGAGAGATGTCTAGGGTTTTCAAAATATTCATCTAATGAATAATAATGAATTACCAAAGTGTAGAGATCCTTTTTGCTTTTAACTTTTGGGGAAACCATTTCACCTTTTACCCTAAACTTGGTAGGTGTGGGTAAATGGTTTTTTTCAAAAAAGCAAACAAGGTGGTTGGGTGGTAGGTACACCTACCACACATGGGCCCCACATATTTGAATTCAAAATTAAAATATCTCTACGAACATTTGCCGCGGCTCGGTTTCAATTAATCCGATTAAACGAACTTCCGTCGTTAAATAATTAAATCTAATTTAATTAAATATCGATGCCTCGCAAATTTATTACGAACGTCGTTTACAAATTAATTCTAAATTAATTCGTTCGTTCGTATTAAAGTCCGACTTTAATTTCGTAATGAAATCCAATTCATATTAACATATCCGATATATTAATTTTAGCCCATTCGAATAAATTAAATAGAAAAATCAAATTTAAATATTAAATTTATTTTACCGATTAATTCCAAATTAATCACGTTCTCTCTCTTTAGACGATACTTTATCCCAGATAAAATATCTCCGTAATTAATCCCAAATTAATTTTCTCTCTCATCGAATTAATCCCAGATTAATTAAAGTGTGAGTCATACATCATCGGTGAATCATTGGGAAGCGACTAATGAGATCCCCGGATATGTTGGCAGTAAATACGGTCGTCGGACTATCCGAACACGTAAGTACCAAGTACTACGTTTTACCGATTCACAAGACAAGGTTGGCTTCTAGCAAAGCACCATGCCTACCCAATTCTCCGGAAATATCCTTACAGGAATGAAGGATCTGTATCAGGCGTAGTATACATTGTATAGTGCATATCGATCTAGTATCTGATAGTCACGTGCTAGGCCTGGGCTGGAGTTGTGTCTGCCCCGTACGAAACACATGTCGGATGTCTAGTAACTATTCTCTATAATTGGATATACATGACCTAGTCATAATAGCCCAATGGCCGCGCAGCACTTAAGAGCACTAATACCGTATCCTACGTGACATCATCTCCACAATGACTGGAGTGATACTTCCGTCTTGACATCACACCCAATACTCTACGATTCTCAATATACCCAGTATTGGCGTACACAGAACCGGTTAAAGCCCTGGACGACCTCAACCAAAGTATATTGATTGTCGTAAGTATTAGCGGTGCAAGTCTCAGGTTAAGACCAAATACACCTACCCTGATGTCGGACTCCCATAGACACACAGTCATACTACCAATGGGATTCCGAGGGGGTCTATCCAGAGCGAAGCTGTTTCCCGTACCATCGGTGAAACACAACCTTCTATTACACTTGCATGAGTATCCAATACCCAAATATATGATAATTATGTCGTTGTGCCCTCACAACGCGCACAAGTGCAATACTAGTCTTTTACGTATTCATTGATGTCCAATCTCGATGATACTCTGACTATGGATGTTTAATGATTTATCCTACGTGGACTGATACTGTCTCATATCATTCTCCATCCAGGAACAAATCATAGGGACCTCTCATCATTTATACATCTAAGGTGATCTAATCACAAATGATAAGAGAGCAATCTCATTTGTCACATAGTTAATTTGTACAACAACACCATGATCTGTACAAATAGTGACGCTATGGGTCATAATTGTCCAACAATCTCCCACTTGGCCTATAGCCAGTCACTCGAGTGCCTAACACCCGAACTATGTACGGTTGGCTCAAATTGCTGAGAAAAGGTTTTCGTCAGCGGATTTACATGATTATCGTCTGATGCGATTTATATGATCATCACATCGCCATGATGTATGATCCAAACGAATCAGATGAATATCGAAGTATATATCTTGATCGTTGATGAGACCATTAATTCTTTAGCCTGTGCTGACGCCTAGCTCAGCTGCTAACAGAACTATATCTAATCTAATTAGATTTATTATCGACCCAAATGGCTTCTATTGCTGCCTCAGCTGCAGCAATAATCCGTATTTGTTGTTTATATGGTAACAGTATCTTGCTTGGAAGATTTCCAGCTCACTGTTCCGGTATTCAAACTTTATAGTACCGTTTGTGACTTATAGTCGTCTTTATCGGTTTGGAAACTTGCTACAGCGATCACAGTCACTTCAAGTTCTCCTTCTCCATAAACTAAGACAGCATCCTTAGTTCTCTGAGATACTAACGGATGTTCTTAACTTCAATCCAGTGACTATCACTCGGATTGGTCTGATTGTGACTTCATATGCTCAAAGCGTATGAGACACCAGGTCACGTACATTTTAAATGTACAATTCCTCAGAGAGTGTTAACAACTTTAAATCTATCCCAATAGATCTTTATTCCTAGAATAAAGGTTGTTACTCCTAAGAATTCTACGGAGAATTATTTCGAAAGCCAAGCTTTCGCCGATTATTTTATGAGAATATCATTTTCAAGAAATGACATATATTATCATTATTTTATACAGGACATTCATTGTCAGTGCGCTCCCACTAACCTCCTTATATACACAAGAATTATTTTCGTTTTGAATTAAATCATACACCATTATGATTACATCAAAACGTCAGCTCCAAGAACATTATGCTTGCTTCAATCCAAACATGGATCGAACAACCCGCAAACCTAGTTTGCTGGTTTAGGTACGACAAAATCGTCAGGATGTTATAAACATCCTCCAAAATGTTTCCGTTCAAGGAAAGCGATTTTGATCTTTAACTGACACATTTCATAAATGAAATATGCAGTATCAGCAAGCATCATCCAAATGGATTTACCGTGGCAACAGGTAAAAGGTTGAACCGTAATCAACACAATTTTGATAACGATACCTTTTTCGTTAAAAGCCTAGCTTTGTACGTTGGTATGTTGCCATCCATGTATGTCTTCCTTGAAGACTTATACTGTACCAGTAGGCATAATGCCTTGTGGTACATCAACTAGTGTCCAAACATAATTGGTATACATGGAATCCATTTTGGACTCATGGCACTTTGCCATAAAAGGGAGTCGATACCTTGTATCACTTCCTCAAACGTAGTCGGTTGGTCTACCTCAACAAGATTGACATCTTTATGATGTGAGATCAGAAACCCATACCCCAGGTTGTTTTCTGATTCTCTCCAATCTACGCGGTTCTTGTGTATTTGAAGATTAATGGTATAGTTTCATCATTGATGAACTATTTGTGTTCCATTAAGGACTTCGTACCTTGAACAGTGTTACTCCGATTTTCATCGAGTTATACCATCCTCCCACTTACCACTGCATATCGGTATTCCTCTTAGGAAAACCGCATGGTGAGCAACAATAACATTGTTCTCTCATGAGATGCATAAGTACTATACTTATGGTTTCCCCTAGGATAACCTATAATTGGCACTTATCCTATTTGGGTTTTAGCTTGGTATCATCCAAACATATGCCTAGCATACCCAAATCATCAGGAATGAGAAACCCGGTTTCTTTCCCGTTCATATCTAATATGATATCTGTCAAACAGATTTATATGGAACCTTATTCTAAATAAGTATTGGACTGTTAATGCATATCCGTTGAAGGAAATGGTAGCTCAGAACGACTCATGATTAACCTTATCATGTCCAACAAAATTCTGTTTCTCCGTACGGACACACAGTCAAACTGACGTGTCTCGGGAGGAGTCCTCATTGAAAGAATACTATACTCTTTCATGTATGTTTGAAACTTACTGCTTAAGTATTTCCATTACGGTCTTACCGCGATGGTTTAATACTTTAGACGATCTGTTTGTTCACTTCATGTCGAAACTCTAAAAGTTATCGATTTGTGTTCTTCAAAAGAAACACATAACCATAATGTGATGCCACATCCGTTAAGGTTACGAAATATTCATATTTATATCTAGTATTGCTAGATATGGGCCCACTTACTTCACTATGAATATGGCTAACAGATCGGTGGCACTATTACTATTACTAAGTAAATAGCGTTTCAGGTACTTTACCTAGTAAACTAGATTCGTAGACTTTATTTGAATAGTCAAATCAGTCCTAGTACCCACTCTTCAAAAGCGTGGATATACGAGTCTTGTTTAATTGTGTCCCAGACAACAATGCCACAAATAAGTCTCTACTGATCAAATCAGTTTGAGCTATATATTTGTCATTTTATATGTTTGAGATTTTATTTATATTCAAAATATAAATTCTGTTACTCACATCTAATGTGTTTATCTTAATATCATTCTTTATTTAATGAAACACTTTAGTGTTCTAGAATATAAAGCTCTATCCGTAACGGATTAAACACTGATATAAAGATAATGTTTCTAGTCAAACTAGTTACATTATAACAGTTCCTAATTTAATTACATACCCAAAAGGTAGTTCCTAAACTTAGGATTCTATGGTCGAAACAGCGACTTTCGTCCCGTTTCCGATTCGCAGATTAATCTCAGCTTGAAGTCAGTATCCTGCTCACAGCAGATTCTGAACATCAATCCATATATTTTATGTATATACTAAGTATTTTAAAATCCAATTTTAATACTAGTAATAGACATAATATTGACAAACATTCTTAAAGTCAGAGCCTTGCCCTTTCTTTAATTCCTTCGTGTCTGCCATATCCAAACGGCAGTCACTTTAGGATATGTCATTTATCTTCCCAGAAGATCATAATGATTTTGCCTTTGCCCTTCCAAATATTTCAGAAGCCTTTGGCCAAGCCTGGGGTTTCTAGAATATTGAAGTATGGTGCGCCTTGCGCCATTTACCTAATTGCAAAGTTTGACTTTATCTCCTCGAGAATAGTCTTTAACCCTCCAAGAGTTATTTATTGCAATTTTAATACTTCTTAAATCTAAACATAGATTTATGACAAGTATATCGAATTAAGCACTTAAGTTATCATCACATAAATCTTCCAAAGATTATGCTCTACTATTTGCTTAATTCTTGGCTTAGGCATAATATGTTATTTTATCAAATAAAGTAACTTATAATTTATTTCCAGGACCATCCTGAGAATATTCCCAATTTGAAAATTAAACCATTTAAACACATTTTCCCAGGATTATGTTTTAAACGTTAATCTTTCATTTTAATCTTGATTATAATAGTCCAACTATTTAATCAACGATTTGTGGTACTATGTATTATATTGATTATTATAGTCCAATTATACAATCAAATATAACTTAAATCAATTAACCTCAATTACATTGATTACTATAATCCAATTATAAAATCAACTGTAAATTAATTAATTCAAATATATTGATTACTATAATCCAATTATATAATCAACTTATAATACAGTCCAACTACTTATTAAAACAACAATTTAAATATTAGTCCAACTAACATTTAATTTATATGACGAATAATTTGAATGAGCGTGTATGGCAAGTAATTAAACGAATATTGCAAATTCAATTCTTGCCTCCCACTATTTTTCAGCGAGCCTCTAACCCTCTGTCGAGTACTCGGGAACCCGTGTTCCTAGTGGGCTAGGATCCCGTTAAATATAACACAATCTTGACTTTGGCCAACAAATTGTATGATAATTAACTAGGTAGATCTCTAAGATCAATTGGATCTCATCCAATTCCTAGATCCGGTAGGGAGACATCCAAGTCCGAAACATATATCTCATATATGCCAATACATCCAATGTATTACCTAACCTTTTTCCTCTGAATCAACTAAGCCTTGGCTTTGGCACAACAAACCTAATGATCCCAGTCAAGCGCGACCCATTGACCATGGAAAGCTTCGTAATCAATGTCGATGGACAAGAAGTGGTCTTGACTTTGGCCAACAAACCACAACTTGGACAAGACACCAATATAGAACAAAACACTCGTGATTCAAACATATATTCGACGGACAAAGGGCTTGACTTTGGCCAACAACCCAATGCTAGTCTCGGATCTTGAGTAAGAATCACTCAATGGAAGGAAAAACGCATGATATTTTATGACGGTTTTTCGCGTGCAAATTGGCTACCAATTTATTATCTTTATTTAGGTCTCATCATCATACACCCTTAAACATGCATTCTAAACACATAATAAAGCGCATATGAAAATAAATAATAATGATATGCGGATGGATACTTAACACATTGATCCTAGATCAAATCTCTCACTTTCTCTCTCAAACTAGCACTTGTATTACTTCTACCCGTTACACTACACTACTAAAGAAACCTCATTTACATTGAGGGGAATAGGTGAGAAGAGAATACAAAGAGAATAGAGGTGATAAGGCTGGACACGTAGGTCCAATTTAATAAATCGAATTTATTACAACAATTCCAAAATTGCCCCCACCCGACTAATATCCATCCGATATACATTATTCATTCATCACAACCATGTATTCACACAAACATGTTATCAATCAATCTAATCAAATTAATTAATCTGATAATTAGTGATCATCCAATGTTCAAACAACGATTTGATTTTGCGCGAGTCAAACTCGTTTTTGCGAATAAGTACTCAAAGTACGAGTTCTCGAATTAAATTAAACTACAACATTAAATCCAATTTAATATGTATTTAATACTAATTCACTATTTTATTCCAAATTAAATATTACACTTTATTATAATAAACCTTTACGATTTAAATTCCAAATTAATCGTTATACGGGTCTCAAAGCCGATTAACGTCCAACGTCAATTTAATTCAAGTCCATGGGCTTTAATTAATTTCTTTAAGGCATGGGCTTCGGCCAACCGAAGCCCAATCAGGAGTAACCCCATAAGCCAGAAATCAATTTCGGCCCATTAGGCCCATTAAATTAAAAAGGTTTATAAGTCCACATTTGGGCTTTATGGAAGTGGTTTTGGGCCCAATTGGATCCAATCCAATTTGCCTAAAACCAAACTTTGTACAACAAAGCCAATAAGCCCATTTACAACTTTAAAAGCCCAATCAAATTTTAAGGCCCAATAATTAAATTACCCAAATTCAAATTTCCAATTTAATTACCTAAAGTGTAATATCATGATTAATCACCCAAATCAATATTTCCAAAACATCAAATTAGTCCAATTAATCATGTTCATATCATCATCACATGTCCAACCATTAATGAAAAAATCAAAATCAAACCCATTACTCATGCTAAAGTGTCTCGGCCCCAAGGAGGACTTTTTATCCGATTCGAATTCATCCAATTAATTTTCACAATCGTTTAAGTCTTTATATCCCGATGATTTCCAACACATCCAATGAATTAAAAAATCAAAATTCCAAGACATTAAAGGCCTTAATACATTCGGCCAGTAAGGAATTTGGGATTTTTGTTCATTCAAAATTCATCCAATTCAATCTCAAATTAACATTATCCTATGATTCCAACTCATCCAATGAAATCAAAATCAAAAAATTCCAAAGATCAAATATGAACCCTAAGTTTCGGCCAACAAATCATTTAGGGGAAATTTGTGTTGGGGTTGGTGGCTCAGAGCGCCATCCTGGCCTTTTTATGTCTGATTCATGAATACAACATCCCTTTATTCCATAATATTACTTAATTATGTTGCACGCGCTTGTTTCTTATACGTATTCGATCTGATTCGATTAGATTGAAACTACATATGTTTTAGATATGTATATATGAGACAAAGGCCCGATAATATATAATGCAGTTACACAGTTACAAGTTAGTTTGTAATTGACATGGATTTCACTGCATAATGTTAATATTATCAAACATAGTTCCTGGTTAGATTTGCTAACACGGTCGGTTAGTCAAAATCCATTGGAACAGTACATGTCGTTATCGTGACTTGGTCGGGTTTTGTTAGACATTATGTCCCATAGCGTCACTGTTTGTAAATGATATTGTATTATTGTACAAAATTAACTATTGAAATGAAATTGCCTTTTGCCCGTTTTGTAATATTTATTACTTTTGACTTATAAATGGCGAAAGTCCATATATTAGTACCTGGCTGAGATGAATGAGACAGTATCAGTCCCCAAAGGTTAATCATTAAATATCCCTAGTCGTAGTATTATCGAGACTGTACATCGATAATGCGGAATAGACTAGTATTGCGCTTGTGCACGTTGTGAGGGCACACGGCATAGTTCTCATAATTTTAAGTATTGATGATACTTATGCAAGTGCGATAGGAGGTTGTGTTTTACCGATGGTACGGAAAACAGCTCGCTCTGGATAGACCCCGCGGAATCCATTGGTAGTATGTCTACGTGTCTGGGAGGCCGCATCAGGGTAGGTGTATATGGTCTTAACCTGAGACTTACAATCGCTAGTACTTGCGACAATCGGTAAACTTGGTTTTGGTGGTTGGGGACCTTAACCGGTTCTGTGTACACCTCTTCCCTGGGTTTATCGAGAATGTAGTGTACTGGATGATGTGTGTCAAGATGGAAGTATCGCTTCAGACATATGGAGGTGATGATCACGCAGGACACAGAACTAGCACTCTATAAAAGGTTGCAACCGTCGGGACAATATGACAGGTCAGGATGTCCGAAGAAAGCGAACCCAAGTTAGATTGCTTTAGATATGTGTGTCCGATATATGTTTCGTACGGGCCAGACACATCTCCAGCCCCAGGCCTCGCATGGTGATCATCCGATACTGGATCGATGTACGCAATCCTACGGTATACTAACTCGCCTGTACAGATCTTATATTCCTATAAGAATATTTCTGGAGAATTGGGTAGGCATGGCGCTTTGCTAGAAGCCAACCTTTTCTTGTAAATCGGTAAAGACGTAGTACGAGGTACGTACGTGTTCGGATTATCGACGACCGTATTTTACTGCAAATATCCGGAGATCTCTTTGGGTCGCTTCCCTGAAGATTCACCTATGATATTTGATCGGACTAATTAATCTGGATAATTGCGGAGAAACTTTATCTTGGATAAAGTGCCTTATTAGAAGAGAGAGACGATTAATTTGGAATTAATCAGTAAGATTATTATATTCGATATAATATTGAATTGATTTCGCGCGAATTAAAATTAGATTTTTAATTCGCATACGAGTTTATTAAGAATTAATCGTAGCGCGGAAATAATACTTTCGATAGACGATGATTTATTTATCCCGATTTAATTAAAGTCGCGACTATTATTTCCGTATTTCGGAATATCGACCCGAACGCGTAGTTGGACGTATTTCATTGGGAACGTTGGGGCCCAATGACACTTGTAAGCAATTATTTATTGGATAAGGATTGCTGTTAAAGAAAGCCGCAAGGTTAGAGTCTCCGAGTGTGGAACAAGCTAGTACAGCGTATCAACGGAACATTTACGTGGGCCTTTGAATCTCGGAACTGGAGGAACTATAAAACCATAGTGATTATAGGAAGGGAGAAATGAAGACGGAAAAAAGAAGGATTAGGGAGGTATCGAAGCAGTAAGAAATGCGGATTCAATATATAGATTCATCGGAGAATACCGAGAAACACCTAACAGACACGAAAAGCAATTGAGGGAACGATTGGAATTTCTCACTGGATAGAATTCTTCGACCGAAGAAATAGATAGCTCGAAATTATAGAATTGATAAGGGGAATAAAGGCAGACGTAGCGAATGACATTAAGGAAGAGTAGAACGAGAACACAATGTACTAATGCGAGTCTCTGCTTTTATGATGAACGGGAATATTTGCAAGTTATTGGTTGTTAGACGTGAACAATATAACACATAAGGCATTGCATGGTGATAGTGTGCATTTCACTCAAAGGCTTTGCATGGAGTTTGAGTGTTTGACACTCTAAGCCATTGCATGGTTTATGTCATAGATTTATTATTAATTTAATATTATAACATAAATATAAATTGATTTTTGGTAATACAAAGATTAATAAATCAAGACTTTACACCAAAAATCTCTCTTCTCTCTCAAATTGCCGTGAACTCCACCATGGACAAGGGCAAGGAAGATTTGATCTTCCATTTCTCCATTTTTGCTAGCACAAGCAAGGGATCAAAAGAGGTGATAGGGAAACCATCAAAGAGCTTGGAATACAAAAGCTTGGAGCTTCAAGTCTTTCTTCCTCCTCTTGGCCGAATCTTCCCATCACTTGGAGCTTCTACTACCATTTGATCATCTTCTTCATCACAAGAGGCATTGTAAGTATGATTCCGCCATACTTCATGTTTAAATATATTCTTTATAGTATTTCACATGCTTAATCTTGTTTGGGACATATTATAGAAACCAACAATGGTATCAGAGCTAGGTTTAAGCATGAAATACTTTAGGTTAAAATTTGGGTAATATTGATTGAAGCATGTTCTTGTGAAATTTGATGAATGAGTATGCTTATATGTATGTTAAATGACATTATATGGAATCAATTTTATGAAAAATGCATTGGATGATTTTTCCCCAAAATTTCAACCTTGGCCGAATGGGTGTGATAAATTGATTGAAGCATGTTCTTGTGAAATTTGATGAATAAGTATGCTTGCATGTATATAGAATGATATTACATGGAATCAATTTTATGAAAAATGCATTGGTGATTTTTGTTTTTTCCAAATATCCTCACCTTGGCCGAATGGCATGATGAATTGATATAAGCATGTTCTTATGAAATTTGATTAATAAGTATGCTTGCATGTGTATAACATGATGTTATATGGAATCAATTTCATGAAAAATGCATTGGATGATTTTTCCCCAAATCCATGCCTTGGCCGAATGTGTTGCTACTTGGAGTGGATTGAATTTTTGTGTTTAAGATCATTGGATGACTTAGAACGTGTACGGCACGTAGATTAGTAATTCAATCGGATTGAAAAACAAATCGACACAAAAAACTCACCTTGGCCGAATGTACAAAGACATGTAAGGAGTTGATTTTTTGTTAAATTAATGTTGGACATTTATTTTGAACAATAAATGATTAATAAATTAAATGGGTATTTTTTGAAATATTTGGTTTAATATATTAATCTTGGTTTTACACTTTAATTAATTGGACTTTAATGTTTGGAATATTAAAATTTAATTAATGGGCTTAATTGGTGCATTGGGCTTTTATATTGTATATTTGGCCATAATGGGCTTGGTTGGACCAAGTAGATTTGGGCCAAATGGATTGGATCCAATTTGGGCCTAAATCACTCCATTAGTCCAAATATAATATAATGGGCTTTAATAATTTAATTGGGCCTTATGGGCTTGAAATTGGTTTTATGGCACTTAAGGGTGATTCCTTATTTGGGCTTGGTAATTGGGGTGTGACCCACATTGACCAAAGCCCAAGCCTTAATAAATCAATTGAAAGCCCATTTGACTTGAATTAAATTAAAATTGGATGTTAGTTGGGCTTTGAGACCCATAGAATTGGATTTAGAATCTAAGTCTTTAAAGCACATTAAAAGTGTAAACATTTAATTTGGAATTAAATAATTGAATTAGTATTGAATACGAATTAAATCAGATTTAATAAGTAGTTCGATATAATTCGCGAATTCGTACCTTGTGTACTTATTCTCAATCGAGTTGGACTCGCGCAAAATCAAACCGTTGTTTGAACATTGGATGATCACTTAAACAAAGACTAATTAATTGGATTAGATTGGTTGTAAAAGCATGTCTTGTTTGAATATATATGTATGTGATGAATGAATAGTGTATATCGGATGGATATTAGAAGGGAAAGGGTAATTTTAGAAATTATTGTAAATTTGGAATTTATAAATTGGACCTGCGTGTCCAGCCTTATCTCTTTATCTCTTTGTATTCTCTTCTCACCTAATTCCCCTCAATGTAAATGAGGTTTCTCTTATTGTATTATGTAATTGGGTAGAAGTAGAATAGTGCTAGCGGGGAGAGGAAAGGGAGTGATTTGTTTCTAGGAACAAGTTGTTTATATATCCATCCGCATATCACTATTAATTTACTTTACGCGCTTTATGATGTTTTAGAAGCATGCTTAAGGGTGTATGATGATGAGACCTAACAAAGATAAATAAATTGGTTGCCAATTACGCGAAATCCCTCAATTTATATAAGCGAATATCCTTCCATTGAATGGTTCTTGTTCAAGATCCGAAGTTGGCATTGGTTTGTTTTTGACCAAAGTCAAGACCTTTGTCAATCAAGGATGTACTTGAATCATGAGAGTTTTGTTGCATATCGGTGTCTTGTCCAAATCGTGATTTTTTATTGGCCAAAGTCAAGATCACTTTTTGTCCAACGACATTGATTACGAAACTTTCCTCGTCAATGGGTCCCGCTTAACTGGAATCATTAGGTTTGTTTTTGGCCAAAGCCAAGGCCTAGTTGATTCGGAGGATAAGGTTAGGAAAATGTATTAGATACATTGACATTATACATATGTTTCGGACTTGGATGTCCACCTAACCGGATCTAGGAATTGGATGAGATCCAATTGATCATGGAGATCTACCTATGTTAAATAGCATACAATTTTTATTGGCCAAAGTCAAGGTTGTGTGTTATTTAACGGGATCCTAGCCCACTAGGAAATTCGATTTCCCGAGTTCTCTACAGAGGGTTAGAAACTTGAAGAAAATAGTGGGAGGCTATTATTGAATTTGCAATTTCATTCAGATATTTAGCCTTACGCGTCGTTCAAAATTATTTCGTCAATATTTAAATAATTAGTTGGACTATATATTGTTATTTTTATATGTAACAGTTTGACTGTACCCATAACATCGTTGACTTTATAGTTGGACTATAGTTGTCAAGATGACTGGCAAAGGTAATATCCGCGACATAATCATGGGCGATAATGTCTTCAAAGGGACAAACTTTGCCGACTGGGAAATGAACCTCAAGATAGTGCTTGGGGCTGAGAGGATACTGTATACTATTCAGAGACCTCTCCCCGCCTAAACCTACTGAGCCACTGGAGCTAGAGTTATGGAAAACTCATAGTGATGATTGTGACCAAGCTCAGTCAGTTATGCTAGCTGCAATGACTCAGCATTTCAGACGCCAGAATAGGGACTTGGATCCCTATAACATGATGGCAAGATTGCGTGATCTTCACCGCACCAATAAGCGGATGAAGAGGTACGAGCTAGTAAGGAAACTCTTCCGCTCCCAGATGACGGCGCATCAGTTGAAGCCCACGGGGCTCAAATGATTGCCGATATTGATGAGTTGGCCAATTGGAATAGTCTTGGAGGCTGATCTGACTATAGATATGATCTTGCAGTCACTTCCTGATACTTGGAAACAAATCATAGTCAACTACAAGTTGATGGATACTGACGACACTCTTGGAGAGTTGTGTGTCTGTGCTGAAGGAGTCCGAAAAGGAACTCCTAAAGGGGAGCAAGCGCGAGGCGCATTTTGCATTGACCTCTCATGCGCCAAAGGGTGGCCCCAAGGCAATTGGAGGTGCAAGGAAGAAGAAGTTCAAGAAGAGGGTAAAGGCAAGTTGACAGTGGCTTCTAGGAAGCCAAAGGACAAATCTCGCGACATCTCTGCCTCAACTGCGGCAAGAGGGTCACTGGAAACGTGACTGCCGAATGAGCATGTGCAGAGGGAGGATATCAAGGCTGGCAAGGCCATTGCCTCTGGTATGTTTGTTATTGAGATAAATATGAATACTTCTAGTTTTAAAAATTGGATTTTTTGATTCTGGTTGTGGTGCTCATATTTGTACTGATGTGCAGGATCTGCATGATAGCAGGGTGCTGGCATCAGGGGAGATGGATCTACGGGTCGGAAACGGAACACCAGTTGCTGTTTTGGCCGTAGGGACTTTTGTTTTAGTACTGCCCTCAGGGCATGAACTTAAACTTTTGAACTGTTATTTTGTGCCTAGTTTAACTAGGAATATTATATCTGTATCATTGTTAACCCAGCAGGGTTACACTTTTGTATTCAGGAACACACAGGGTGTTATTTATATAAAAATGATACAGAAATTTGCACAGCTGTTGCAAATAACGGTCTTTTATATTTGAATATAAATGAATCTCCTAAAATGACAAACAAAAGGCTCAAAAGGAGTAATCTAAAAGATGAAGCTTATATGTGGCATTGTCGTCTAGGACACATCAACAAGACTCGCATATCCACACTTTCAAAGAGTGGGTACTTGGACGAATTTGATCCCAATTCATATGACGTCTGCGAATCTTGTCTTTTAGGCAAAATGCCTAAATCACCTTTTAGCGGTAAAGGTGAACGTGCCACAGAACTATTGGCTCTCGTTCATACTGACGTATGCGGGCCCATGTCTAGCCAGGCTAGAGGTGATTTCACTACTTCGTAACCTTTACAGATGATGCATCTCGTTACGGTTATGTGTATCTTATGAGACACAAGTCGGAAACTTTGAGAAATTCAAAGAGTTTCGACACGAAGTGGAGAAACAAACAGGAAAGAGTATTAAGACATTACGGTCAGACCGTGGTGGCGAATACTTAAGTTATGAGTTTCAAGATTACTTGAAAGAATATGGTATTCTATCACAGTGGACTCCTCCTGGAACACCGCAATTAAACGGTGTGTCCGAACGGAGAAACCGCACCTTGTTGGACATGGTAGGTCAATGATGAGTCGCACTGAGCTACCAATATCCTTCTGGGGATACGCATTAAACAGTGCTATACTTATTTTGAATAGGTACCGTCGAAGTCTGTTGAACAGACTCCATATGAGATATGGACAGGAAGGAAACCAGGTTTCTCTTTCCTGAAGATTTGGGGATGCTTGGGCATATGTTAAACGTTTGGAAGGTACCAAACTTGAACCCAAATCTGATAAATGCCTTTTCGTTGGATATCCTAGGGAAACCAAAGGATATTACTTCTATCACCCACAAGAGAACAAAGTATTTGTTGCTCTACAAGCATTTTTCCTTGAGAAGGATTTTATAAATGCAGTGGTAAGTGGGAGGAAAGTAGAACTCGATGAAGATCGTAGTGATACTGTTCCTGGCAATGAATCAACGACGGAACAAGAACAGACCGTCCGGGATGAGTCTGTACCACAAACTTCACATACACAAGGACCGCGTAGGTCGGAGAGAGTCAGAACAGTACCTGAGAGGTATGGGTTCCTGATCTCACCTCATATAGATATTAATCTTATTGAGGATAATGAGCCGGCTACGTATGAGGAAGCGATACAAAATATCGATTCCGCTTTATGGCAAGAGCCATGAAGTCCGAGATGGATTCCATGTACGCCAACCAAGTTTGGACACTGGTTGATCACCAGAAGGCGTAAAGCCTATTGGATGCAGATGGATCTTCAAGAAGAAGACCGACATGGATGGCAACGTACAAACGTACAAGGCTAGGCTTGTAGCGAAGGGGTATCGTCAACAATATGGTATTGATTATGACGAAACCTTCTCACCGTTGCCATGATTAAATCCATTCGGATAATGCTTGCAATAGCTGCATATTTCGACTCGAGATATGGCAAATGGACGTTAAAACCGCTTTCCTTAACGGAACCTTTTGGAGGATGTTTATATGCAACAGCCTGACGGTTTTATCGTACCTAGACTTGCAAACAAGGTTTGCAAGTTAAATCGATCCATTTATGGATTGAAGCAAGCATCACGGTCATGGAATCATCAGCGTTTTGATGAGATCATAAAGGAATATGATTTCGTGCAAAACGCAGATGACCCTTGTGTATACAAGAAGGTTAGTGGGAGAGCACTTACTTTTATTGTCCTTTATGTCGACGACGTATTGCTTATAGGCAATGACATTCCCATGCTAACGTCGGTGAAAGCTTGGCTTTCATTAAAATTCTCCATGAAAGATCTGGGAGAAGCAGCCTTTATTCTTGGAATAAAGATCTACAGGGATAGATCTAGAAAGCTGCTTGGACTCTCCCAGAGTACATACATTGATAAAGTGTTGAAGAGATTCAACATGGAACAATCCAAGAGGGGATTGGTTCCAATGGTACGTGGTACCTCTCTGTCTAAGGACATGTGTCCTAAGACTCAGAAGAGAGAGACCACATGAGTCGGATACCGTTCGCCTCGGCAGTCGGATCGATCATGTATGCCATGATAGGTACACGACCTGATGTCTCATATGCTTTGAGCATGTGCAGTCGCTATCAGGCCGATCCAGGTGAAGGTCACTGGATAGCAGTTAAGAATATCCTTAAGTATCTTAAACGAACTAAGGATGCTTTCTTAATTTATGGAGGTGGAGAACTTGCGGTATCTGGGTATACCGATGCAAGTTTCCAACCGACAAGGATGACTACAAGTCGCAATCCGGGTACATTTTTTGCTTGAATAACGGAGCAGTGAGCTGGAAATCTTCCAAGCAAGATACTGTTGCCGATTCAACAACAGAAGCGGAGTACATCAATCGCTGCATCTGAAGCAGCAAAGGAGGCAGTTTGGATCCGAAAGTTCCTAATCGGATTAGGAGAGTTCCGTTAGCAGCTGAGCCCGTTCCATTGTATTGTGACAATAACGGGGCTATAGCACAGGCTAAGGAACCAAGGTCTCATCAACGGTCCAAGCATGTTCTTCGACGTTATCATCTGATTCGGGAAATTATACATCGTGGCGATGTAAAAGTCGAGAAGGTCACATCAGATGACAACATGCAGATCCGCTGACGAAAGCTGTTCTACAGCAAGTTTTTGAACGACACATACATAGTTCGGGTATTAGATGCTTGAGTGACTGGCTATAGGCCAAGTGGGAGATTGTTAGACATTATGTCCCATAGCGTCACTGTTTGTAAATGATATTGTATTATTGTACAAATTAACTATGTGATAATGAAATTGCCTTTTGCCGTTTTGTAATATTATTTACTTTGACTTATAAATGGCGAAAGTCCATATGATTAGTACCTGGACTGAGAATGATATGAGACAGTATCAGTCCCCAAAGGTTTAATCATTAAATATCCCTAGTCGTAGTATTATCGAGACTGGACATCGATAATGCGGAATAGACTAGTATTGCGCTTGTGCACGTTGTGAGGGCACAACGGCATAGTTCTCATATATTTAAGTATTGGATACTTATGCAAGTGCGATAGGAGGTTGTGTTTTACCGATGGTACGGAAAACAGCTTCGCTCTGGATAGACCCCGCGGAATCCCATTGGTAGTATGTCTACGTGTCTATGGGAGGCCGCATCAGGGTAGGTGTATATGGTCTTAACCTGAGACTTACATCGCTAGTACTTGCGACAATCGGTAAACTTTGGTTTTGGTGGTTGGGGACCTTAACCGGTTCTGTGTACACCTCTTCTGGGTTTATCGAGAATCGTAGTGTACTGGATGTGATGTCAAGATGGAAGTATTGCTTCAGACATATGGAGGTGATGATCACGCAGGACCAGAACTAGCACTCTATAAAAGGTTGCAACCGTCGGGACAATATGACCAGGTCAGGATTGTCCGATTTAAAGAGACTAGTTGCTTGATGTCCGATATATGTTCGTACGGGGCAGACACATCTCCAGCCCCAGGCCTAGCATGTGATCATCCGATACTGGATCGATGTACGCAATACTACGGTATACTACTACGCCTGATACAGATCTTATATTCCTATAAGAATATTTCTGGATTCTTTCTGCTAGGGTAGGCATGGCGCTTTGCTAGAAGCCAACCTTGTCTTGTAATCGGTAAAGACGTAGTACGAGGTACGTACGTGTTCGGATTATCCGACGACCGTATTTACTGCCAAAATATCCGGAGATCTCTTGGGTCGCTTCCTGAAGATTCACCTATGATATTTGATTCGGACTTAATTAATCTTGGATTATTGCGGAGAAACTTTATCTTGGATAAAGTGCCTTATTTAGAGAGAGAACGATTAATTTGGAATTAATCGATAAGATTATTATATTCGATATAATAATCGAAATTCGATTTCGACGCGAAATTAAATTAGATTTTTAATTCGGGCATACAGTTAATTTAGAATTAATTCGTAAGCGACGTAAATAATAATTTCGCTAGGAGCGATTATTTTTTAAATCCGATTTAATTAACGTCGCGACGCTAGTTCGGTATTTCGGAAATATCGAACCCGAACGCGTGAGTGGACGTGGGCCCACTTTCATTGGGAAACGTGTGGGGCCCACATGACACTTGTCATTATATGCATTATTTTTTGATAAGGCATTGCATGTTAATAGTGTACAAAAAACACTCTAAGGCATTGCATGGTGATAGTGTGCATTTCACTCAAAGGCTTTGCATGGAGTTTGAGTGTTTGACACTCTAAGCCATTGCATGGTTTGTCATAGATTTATTATTATTTAATAAATTATAACATAAATATAAATTGATTTTTGGTAATACAAAGATTAATAAATTCAAGACTTTACACCAAAAATCTCTCTTCTCTCTCAAATTGCCGTGAACACCATTGACAAGGGCAAGGAAGATTTGATCTTCCATTTCTCCATTTTTGCTAGCACAAGCAAGGGATCAAAAGAGGTGATAGGGAAACCATCAAAGAGCTTGGAATACAAAAGCTTGGAGCTTCAAGTCTTCTTCCTCCTCTTGGCCGAATCTTCCATCACTTGGAGCTTCTACCATTTGATCATCTTCTTCTCACAAGGCATTGTAAGTAATGATTCCGCCATACTTCATGTTTAAAATATATATTCTTTATAGTATTTCACATGCTTAATCTTTGTTTGGGACATATTATAGAAACCAACAGTTTTCCCATGAACCATGAGTCTATGGAGACTCGTATAGATGTGTAGTGTTTATAGTGGAATAAACACTGAACGGTCACCGAAGATTCTTATGGATGTACACAACGTCAATAAGAATCTTCTCGGGTTGAGTAGCATAGTGGTTCCTTCGCTTGAGACACAAACACTGTGGATGTATGAGACATCCTCCACACTTAGATGGCAGTCACGTCATCGATCTATTTAGATCAGACCTCCGCCTGTTCGTTGGATTGGATCGATCCTCAGGATATCATGTGTTGGTCAAGATAGGATCCTCAGTTCGTTGTACAGAGCAAGGTAGTCCATATATTATTGCAGTCTGTTAATCTGTGGCCACAGTATACATCGGAAGTAATTCCGAGTGTTATTAGAGATTGCTAATAGAACGTCGATGAGATAATCCTATAGAGATTTGACGTTTTCCATCTATATCTCTGGGATTATCTGGATACCATGTGACGGAGGGATTATAGTATGCAATGACCTGGACCTGTAATGATTCAGCTGTTTATCCGTGATCGTCATAATCTATACAGGTGGATAGATATTGACATGAAATTGGATTTGTGATGGATATACCTTAATCTAGATATCTCAATAATGAAACAACTCGTAGAGGCACTAGAGCAACATTTATGAATAATGATGATTATTTATAAATCGTTTAATGTTAAAAACGAAAAATACATGCGAACGGGCCGAACCGTCATTTCCTATTTAATGTGTATTTTGTATTTAATATATGATATTATTAATACCATTAATAAATTAGTCAAATAAAGGTATTTAACATATTCATCATATATGTTTTGAGATTTTTAAAGTAAATATAAGCCTATATTGGATATATTTGTATTTAATTAATTATTTAATTATTTAATTGTTATGATTAATATATTAAAATATAAATATATCACCAAATGATAAAGTTAGGGGAAATGATATAATTTGCAATTGTTGACCTTAATACATAAGGAAAAGGTTGTCAAATTGATTTTGACTTCTTAAGATATTTGTTCAAAAATTGTTTGAAAAGAAAAATATCTTTTTCTTTATTTTTCATTAATTTCGGCCATTCCACTTTAAATTATAGAGTTATATTTTTTCTAAGTTGCATTTGTTGACTTAAATAAATATCTATAATGTGTTATTTAGATATTTTATCAAGTTGATTTAATGAAATTCAAATGAAATTGAAATTAATATTTGGTATATACTTATGGCCAATTTTCGGCCAAGGCCTTCTTGGGCAAAGTATATATTGATTTCATTTCATTTGAAATGTTAACCTAATACACTTTAAAAGAAAAACTCCATTATGGAAGCAAAGAAGCTTGTGAGAAGAAATAAGAAATCAAAGAAAGCTTGGATTTTAGTGAGTTTTTCCAACTTGCTATTAGAAAGGAAAATGTTCCTTAGGATCTAGGCTTTAACATATGATGTTCTTAGGTTCTTCTTCTTTATTCCTTGTGTTTTGTTGATGGAAGTTTTTTGGAAGTGTTGAGCATGTATGATGAAGGAAGGTTTGTGACTATTGTAGTTATAGCCTTTCTTTTAAGGTTTTGGAAACCAGGTTGCTAATCTAGAGTTGTTGACCCCTCCTAGATGACCCTAGATTTGATCTTGAGTTGTTTCATTGTGTTGAGACTTTGATTGGATGGAAGAAAGATGATTGAAGTGTTGTATTTAACCAATTTGGTCTAATTTGTCCAATTTGATGAAATTGAAAAATTAGGGTTCATGACCAATTCCAAATTTGGGGCTTTTCATATATGTTGTGTATTTGGATTTTATATGATGCATATAAAGTTTCATGTTGATTGGATTACATTTGGATGTGTTTTGAGACATGAAATGACAAAAGGCACAAAATGCCCACCATTGGGAGCATTCGGCCAAGGAAGATAAATTGGGGATTTGGTTGCTTTTGGTGTTTTGATGTTTTGAACATGCTAAGTTCATCTTAGAAATGATTTAGAATCATTCAAAATTGATTAGATCAATTTCGGACTAAAATGGACAAAATACCAAAGTAAGGGTAATTTGGTAAATTCACCTAAATATGATTTATTGAATTTTATTTCATAATTTGAATATTGGAATATTAAATAAATATGTTTATTTAATTAATCCGAGAAAAATTTTTGAAATCGGAAAATACGATTTTCCACCGCTTCCGCTGCGTTACCGGATTCTGCCCCCAAAAACCCCTACAATTTGTTCCAAACATAATTTCTTGAAATTGATCAAATCATTCTTCAATTCAACATGATTTAAGCATATTCAAACATCCAATTTAATCAAATCATGCTCAAAATCAATTTTACCCAATTTTAGCCCTAAAAGTTTCATGCTTGAACCTAGGCTCTTGATGCCATTGTTGGTTTCTATTTAGGTCCCAAGATCATAACAAGCATGTAAAACATGTGTGAACACATCAACGGAGGTAGCGGAATACTCACATCGATAGGTTGAGACGATTTGATGAAGAACAAAACTGAAATTCTGCCCTCCAAATGGCGCCACTGCAGTGCAGTCCACTGCCTTGAAAAATCAGATTTTGAGCTGAGATTTGAAGCTCCAAGCTTCGTCTAACGATTCCCGGCTCGTGGGTGGGTTTCCCTAACACCTTCGTATGTCTTCTAGGAGTGTGCTAGCACTTAGATCTTGCCACAAAACCCTCAAATATCCTCCATGGTTCACGCCATTTCTGGACAGTGAACAGCCCCTTTGGCGCCACTTTGAGATGGAGAAAGAGAGTTGGAGAGATAGATGGAGAGAGAGAGAGATGTCTAGGGTTTTCAAAATATTCATCTAATGAATAATAATGAATTACCAAAGTGTAGAGATCCTTTTTGCTTTTAACTTTTGGTGAAACTATTTCACCTTTTACCCTAAACTTGGTAGGTGTGGGTAAATGGTTTTTTTCAAAAAAAGCAAACAAGGTGGTTGGGTGGTAGGTACACCTACCACACATGGGCCCCACATATTTGAATTCAAAATTCAAATATCTCTACGAACATTTGCCGCGGCTCGGTTTCGTTTAATCCGATTAAACGAACTTCCGTCGTTAAATAATTAAATCTAATTTAATTAAATATCGATGCCTCGCAAATTTATTACGAACGTCGTTTACAAATTAATTCTAAATTAATTCGTTCGTTCGTATTAAAGTCCGACTTTAATTTCGTAATGAAATCCAATTCATATTAATATATCCGATATATTAATTTTAGCTCATTCGAATAAATTAAATAGAAAAATCAAATTTAACTATTAAATTTATTTTACCGATTAATTCCAAATTAATCACGTTCTCTCTCTTTAGACGATACTTTATCCCAGATAAAATATCTCCGTAATTAATCCCAGATTAATTTTCTCTCTCATCGAATTAATCCCAGATTAATTAAAGTGCGAGTCATACATCATCGGTGAATCATTGGGAAGCGACCCATGAGATCCCCGGATATGTTGGCAGTAAATACGGTCGTCGGACTATCCGAACACGTAAGTACCAAGTCCTACGTTTTACCGATTCACAAGACAAGGTTGGCTTCTAGCAAAGCACCATGCCTACCCAATTCTCCGGAAATATCCTTACAGGAATGAAGGATCTGCATCAGGCGTAGTATACATCGTATAGTGCATATCGATCTAGTATCTGATAGTCACGTGCTAGGCCTGGGGCTGGAGTTGTGTCTGCCCCGTACGAAACATGTCGGATGTCTGGTAACTAGTCTCTATAATCGAATATACATGACCAAGTCATAATATCCAATGGCCGCGCGCAGCACTTAAGAGCACTAATACCGTATCCTACGTGACATCATCTCCACAATGACTGGAGTGATACTTCCGTCTTGACATCACACCCAATACTCTACGATTCTTAATATACCCAGTATTGGCGTACACAGAACCGGTTAAAGCCCTGGACGACCTCAACCAAAGTATATTGATTGTCGTAAGTATTAGCGGTGCAAGTCTCAGGTTAAGACCAAATACACCTACCCTGATGTTGGACTCCCATAGACACACAGTCATACTACCAATGGGATTCCGAGGGGGTCTATCCAGAGCGAAGCTGTTTCCCGTACCATCGGTGAAACACAACCTCCTATTACACTTGCATGAGTATCCAATACCCAAATATATGAGAACTATGCCGTTGTGCCCTCACAACGTGCACAAGTGCAATACTAGTCTTTTACGTGTTCATCGATGTCCAGTCTCGATGATACTCTGACTATGGATGTTTAATGATTTATCCTACGTGGACTGATACTGTCTCATATCATTCTCCGTCCAGGAAAAAATCATAGGGACCTCTCATCATTTATACATCTAAGGTGATCTAATCACAAATGATAAGAGAGCAATCTCCTTTGTCACATAGTTAATTTGTACAACAACACCATGATCTGTACAAATAGTGACGCTATGGGTCATAATTGTCCAACAGACGGTAGTGCGATCTGTACTTGGGATACAACTCCACGTACCGCTTGAATAAACATCACATTCTTTTGTTTCATGTTGCTTTGATTTATTTATTTATTTTTCGTCACTTGAATTATGCATGTTGCTTATTTACGTATGATTCAATCGAGCGCATGGGCTTAGTAAGTGGAATGAAAGATCCCCTATGGGGAGGGGTTAAAGCCCTTTACCACGATGCTTCGCCGCACGGTTGATGTGTGTTCGGTTGAATGCAAGACACGTTCAATCGGGCATACTACGTTTGATATTATTGCTTTTAATTCTTTGTATGCATGATTCAATCAAGCGCATGGGCTTAGTAAGTGGAATGAAGGATTCCCTACGGGGAGGGGTTAAAGCCTTTTACCACGATGCTTTGCCACGCCGGTCGATGTGTGTTCGGTTGAATGCAAGATACGTTCAATCGGGCATACTAAGTTTGATATTATTGCTTTTAATTCTATGTATGCATGATTCAATCGAGCGCATGGGCTTAGTAAGTGGAATGAAAGATCCCCTACGGGGAGGGGTTAAAGCCCTTTACCACGATGCTTTGTCGCGCCGGTCGATGTGTGTTCGGTTGAATGCAAGATACGTTCAATCGGGCATACTAAGTTTGATATTATTGCTTTTAATTCTCTGTATGCGTGATTCAATCGAGCGCATGGGCTTAGTAAGTGCAATGAAAGATCCCCTATGGGAAGGGGATTAAAGCCATTTACCACGATGCTTTGCCGCGCCGGTTGATGTGTGTTCGGTTGAATGCAAGATACGTTTAATCGGACATACTGAGCTTGACATTGTTGTCTTTATTCTTTATGTTGCATGCATCAGGTCTGGTTCCGTTCGAACGTGTTCTCGAACGCTACACGAACACGAACCTTCTGTTTACCGTTCGAACGCGTTCTCGAACGCTACGCGAACGCACACGCACTTTCTTAGTCTCATAATGTATCAGGTCTGGTTTCGTTCGAACGCATTCTCAAACGCAAACCTTCTGTTTACCGTTCGAACGCGTTCTCGAACGCTACATGAACGCACACGCACTTTCTTAGTCTTATCATGCATCAGGTCTGGTTCTGTTCGAACGCGTTCTCGAACGCTACACGAACGCAAACCTTCTGTTTACCGTTCGAACGCATTTTCAAATGCTACGCGAACGCGCACCCACTGAACTGAGTCATTTTCATTAGATTTCATACATAGTTTCCCTAGTAGCTATCCCCACATGTATGAATACAATGTGTTTAATGTATTACAATTCATATACTTATGTCATGATAACATTTGAGTATTATTTCTTGTGGTATATTGGATGGAAACCCAGACGTAAATTCCGTAGCCGATTCCGAATGGACGGTAGTACGGTCTGTACTTGGGATACAATTCCACGTACCACTTGAGAAGGTGCTCACATGTGTGCTTGTGTGGTTAGTATGTGTGCTTGTGTTTTCTTGAATATAATATGCCAATGAAGTTGTATGTTTGTCGCTCCTTTGATGTACTTCCAAGCATTCAATCTTAGATGTGAAATATATGTGTAAGTTTTATTTTGTACATGTGAATTTAGAAGCATGATACTCTTGGAAATAAGAGCTACTTAAGCCTGATTAAATTATTACATAAATCCTTTCATTACAAGTGGCATGAGTAAGGGACCATTCTGAACCCAACGGTTTGAGGTCTTCCCTTGCGAGGGGTGAGTGCGGCCTTAAATCTCATTTTCCCGGTTCATACCGGGTGGCGACTCCATTATTCTCCGATTTAGTCCCACGTGGCTATTCCGTACTCCCGACCGGGCCGCGAGCCCGGGACAGCATTCGTCGCCCAGTTTCTGTGTTCCCACATTGTCTTACCTAATTGGTTCTCAACCTCAGCACAATACTCCTTGAACTTTTCAAAGGTATCTGATTTGTGATGTATTAGGTAGACATACCCATATCTTGAATAATCGTCAATGAATGTGACAAAGTATTCATAACCACCTCGGGTTTTTACATTCATCGGTCCACAAACGTCCGAATGTATTAGCTCAAGTGGTTGATTGGCTATTATACCTTTTCCAATAAAAGGTCTCTTGGTCATTTTACCTTCTAAACATGATTCACAAACTGATAGAGTCCCGAGCTTTAACTGGTTTAAGGCTCCGTTCTTTACCAATCTATTTATCCGGTCAAGGTTGATGTGACCAAGTCAAAGATGCCATAGATATGTGTCATCATGAGAAATCTTTGGCTGTTTAGTTTTAGGTTTCTCAACCTTAAACACTTTAGCGTTGAACAGTGACCTATGTGTTAATGGTCTTAACACATACAAGTTATTTTCTGAGTTTTCTGTGCATATAGTTAATCCATTTCTACCAATAATAACTAAATTACTATTAAAAGAAACTGAATAACCATCATCCAAAAGTTTAGAAACATAAATCAAATTCCTGCGAAAACCAGGAATGAATAACACATTGTTCAAATTTAAATAACTATTATTAATAGAATTTAAACTGGAAACTCCAACTGCTCTTGCTGAAACGGCATCCCTTGTCCTGACCCTCATGGTGTAATCACCTTCAGCAAGATCTCTCCATGAATCAAGTAGCTGCAAAGAAGAAAAAACATGGTTAGTGGCTCCAGAATCAACAATCCAAGCGGATTTATCACCCTCCACTAATAAAGATTCAATAACGAGTAAATCATATTTACCTGTTTCCTTTTTCTCCTTTAGCTCAGCAAGGTATTTAGGACATTTCCTTTTCCAATGGCCATTTTTGTTGCAGTGGAAACATTTTCCTTTGGGCTTGGCATCCTTGGAGCCTTTCTTGTTCTTCTTCTTCATGGGCTTTCCCTTAGCCTTTCCAGTGCTTTTCTTCTTCTTCTTTGCAGATTTAGAAGACTCGGCAACATTTGCCTCTGCACTGGACTTACGAGAATCCACAAGCATGGACTCGTAATGGGTGAGCTCATTAAGCAGTTGGGTCAAAGTAAAAGACAACTTGTTCATAACATAGTTGATTTTAAACTGCAGGAAACTCTTCGGAAGAGTTTCCATAATCATGGTCACCTGGCTACGCTCGTCAATACGAGCTCCATGGGTTTCAGCAGTGTTGAGATAGGTCATCATCCTCAAGAGGTGCTCTCGGACTGATGTCTCATCCTTCATCCTAGCAGTCATCGCTGAGACCATGGCCTCATGGCGTTGACGCTCCGAAGGCTGCCCAAACATGCCCTGCAATGACTCCATCATCTGAGATGGTAGAGCCATAGGCTCATGCTTTGCAGCAAGAACCTCAGACATCCCTGCTAGCAAGTAGTAGCGGGCTTTCTCATTTGCTGCGACCCATTTCTAGTAGGTATCGCGCACAGCTTGGCCAGCATTTCTGGCCGGCTTGGGAGGACGTTCCTCCGTCAGGACAAACTTTAGGTCTTCACAGACCAAGATAGCGTTCATGTTACTTTTCCACTTAACATAGTTTTCCCCGGTTAATTTATTGTTTGAGAGTATGGAAATAATTGGAGAAACTGTGGCTGAAAAATAAAATAAACATACATTTAACATTCATTCATCGCATATTAAAATCATCAAAGAATTTTGGCATAAAATTAAACATAATGCATGTGTTGGACAGTTATGACCCATAGCATCACTATTTGTACAGATCATGGTGTTGTTGTACAAATTAACTATGTGACAAAGGAAATTGCTCTCTTATCATTTGTGATTAGATCACCAAGATGTATAAATGATAGGAGGTCCTTATGATTAGTTCATGGATTGAGATGATATGAGATAGTATCAATCCACGAAGGTTTAATCATTAAATATCCCTAGTTAGAGTATTATCGAGAATGGACATCCGATTATAGAGACTAGTTACCAGAGATCCGATATGTGCTTCATACGGGGCAGACACATTTCCAGCCCCAGGCCTTGCACGTGATATCTGATAGTGGATCGAAATATGCAATACTACGTATACTACGCCTGAAATCGATCACATATTCCTGTAAGGATATTTCTGGAGATTTTGGTAGGCATGGCGTTTTGCTAGAAGCCAACCTTGTCTTGTAAATCGGTATAAACGTAGTACTAGGTACGTACGTGTTCGGATAGTCCGACGACCGAATTTACTGCCAACATATCCGGGGATCTCATGGGTCGCTTCCCGAAGATTCACCGATGACGTATGACTCGCACTTAATTAATCTGGGATTAATTAGATGAGAGAGAGAATTAATCTGGGATTAATTACAGAGATATTTTATCTGGGATAAAATATTAATAAAAGAGAGAAAACGATTAATTTGGAATTAATCGATAAAATAATATATTCGATATATTATACGAAACTGGATTTCGACGCGAAATTAAAATTAGATTTTAATTCGGGAGAACGAGTTAATTTAGAATTAATTCGTTAACGATGTGAATAGTAATTTTGCTAGGCATAATTATTTAATTACGTCGCAACGAAAAATTCGTTAATTTGGAATTAGCGAACCCGAACCCGAGCCCGAGAGTGTTTACGAGCGCACTCGCATTTCGAATTCAAGTGCGGCCTCCAAGTCACATCAAGCGTCAAATCACTAGTCGCATCAAGCGTCAAATCACTTGTCACTTTGAGTGACGTGATGTGACAACTTGTCACTTGATTAAGTGATGTGAATAGTTGATGTAGTGGTTGTAGCCTTTAAATGGCTTGACTTTTGGAAAGCAAAATAAGGAAAATGAATTTTGGAAATTCAAAAAGGTGTATTAGATACACAATTTTCCCAACCAACAACACTTAACACACATTTCTCTCTTCTCTCTTCTCTCCTTCACGCCTAAGGGGCTGCACTTCTTCTTCTGTTTTCTGCTCACTACCGAGACAAACAAGGAGAAGCAAGTGATGATTTTGTTGCAAAATCAAGAGTGCTAGCACACAATGGAGTCATCCTAAGGTGATAGGGAAACCTACTTGTGAGCATGGAATCACTTCACCAAGCTTGGAGCATCAATGGAGGACCATGACCGAAAATTGGAGAAGCAAAATTCAGCTCACTGCCGAGACCACCTTGGAGGGAGAAAAAGATTTTTGTTCTTCGTCGCATTGCTCAACCGCTCAATGTAAGTATTCCGAAACTTCTTTGATGTTTTCGCACTTATGTTTCATCGCTTTATTCGATCCTCAGGACCGTAGAAACCCAATAATGGTATCAGAGCGAAGTTGAGCATGAAACTTGAACTTAGGGCTAAAATTGGGTAAATTGATTTTAAGCATGATTTGATGAAATTTTTTGATTAAGTATGCTTGAATGATGTTTAATTGAATTTGTATTGGATCAATTTCATGAAAAATGAATTGGATCAATTTTTCCCCTTTTGGTTGGCTTGGCCGAATACCGCATGCCCTAAATGTCTTGGTATTTCTTTATGTTTTTGATCATTGGATGAGTTGGAAAACAATTGGGTAATGTTGAATTGGATTTAATTAGATTGAATTCGAATCGGATATAAAAATACCCAAAATACCAAGACTACTATAGCATGAAATGGGTTTGATTTTTGTTTAAAATGTGTTGGACATGTTTTAATATTGATAAGCATGATTAATTAGGCTAATTGGTGTTTTGGAAATATTGATTTGGGTAATTAATTATTGCAATACACTTTGGTTAATTAGATTATAAAATTTGGAATTTTGATAATTTAATTAATGGGCTTATTTTTGGAATTGGGCCTAAAAGGTTGTAATTGGGCTAAATGGGCTTGGTTGTACCAAGATGGGTTTAGGCAAATTGGTTGGATCCAATTGGGCCCAAAACCATATCCATAAAGTCCAATTATGACTTAATGGACCTTTAAGTTTAATTGGGCCTAATGGGCCTAAATTGGTTTCTAGGCATATAAGGGTGATTCCTTTAAATGGGCTTTAGTCTTTGGGTTTGACCCAAGTTGACCAAAAGTCCATGCCTTAAGAAATTAATTAAAAGCCCATTGGACTTTAATTAAATTAACAATTGATGTTAATCGGGTTTTGAGACCCGTAACGATTAGATTTAGAATCTAAGTCGTAAAGGTTCGTTAATAAAGTGTAATATTTAATTTGGAATTAAATAGTGAATTAGTATTAAATGTATATTAAATTGGATTTAATGTTGTAGTTTAATTTAATTCAAGAATTCGTACTTTGAGTACTTATTCGTAAAACGAGTTGGACTCGCGCAAAATCAAATCATTGTTTGAACATTGGATGGTCACTAATATCATATTAATTAATTGGATTAGATTGATTGATAACATGCTTGTGTGAATACATGGTTACGATGCATCAATAATATATATCGAATGGATATTAGATGGGTGGGGCAATTTTGGAAATTGTTGTAATAAATTTAGAATTTATTAAATTGGACCTGCGTGTCCAGCCTATTACCTCTTTGACTCTATGTATTTCTCTTCTCACCTATTCCCCTCAATGTAAATGATGTTTCTTTAGAAGTGTTATGTAACGGGTAGAAGTAAATACTTGTGCTAGCGGGAGAGAGGAAAGTGAGAGATTTGTTCTAGGAAAAATGTGTTAAAGTATCCATCCGCATATCATTATTATTTTATTTATATGCGCCTTATAATGTGTTTAGAATGCATGTTTAAGGGTGTATGATGATGAGACCTGGACAAAGATAATAAATTGGTTGGCAATTTGCACGCGAAAAACCCTCACAAAATATTAAGCGTTTTCCCTTCCATTTAGTGATTCTTACTCAAGATCCAAGACTGGCATTGGTTTGTTGGCCAAAGTCAAGACCTTTGTCCGTCGAGGATGTGTTTGAATCACAAAGGCTTTGTTCCATATTAGTGTCTTGTCCAAATTGTGATTTGTTGGCCAAAGTCATGATCACTTCTTGTCCATCGACATTGATTATGAAGCTTTCCAAGGTCAATGAGTTCCGCTTAACTGGGATTACTAAGTTTGTTGTGCCAAAGCCAAGGCTTAGTTGATTCAGAGGAAAAAGGTTAGGCAATATATTGGATATATTGGCATATATAAGATATATGTTTCGGACTTGGATGTCCACCTAATGGATCTAGGAATTGGATGGGATCCAATTGATCTTAGAGAACTACCTAGTTAATTATCATACAATTTGTTGGCCAAAGTCAAGATTGTGTGTTATTTAACGGGATCCTAGCCCACTAGGAAACAAGGTTTCCCGAGTACTCCACAGAGGGTTAGAGGCTCGCCGAAAAATAGTGGGAGGCAAGTATTAAATTTTCAATATTCGTTTAGTAACTTGCCATACGCGCTCATTACAAATTATTCGTCAATAAATTAATATATTAGTTAGACTAATAATTAATTGTTGTTTTGATAAAACAGTTGGACTGTATTCAAACTAATTTCAATTAATAGTTGATTTTATAATTGGATTATAGTAATCAATATAATTGAATTTAACCTATTGAATTATAGTTGATTATATAGTTGGACTATAGTAATCATTATAATAAATTGTACCTAAATCGTTGATTAAATAGTTGGATTATTAGAATCAAGATAATTGAAAGATTAGTGTTTAAAACATAATCCTGGGTGAAAATGTATTTAAACGACTTTAATTTTCAAATTGGGAATATAAAATTTCAGGATGATCCTGGAAACTAATAAGTTACTTTATTTGATAAAATAACATATTAGGCCTAAGCCCGGAGTTAAGCAAATAGTAGAGCATGATATTTGGAATATTCATGTAATGATAACTTTAGTGCTTAATCCATTAAGCTTGCCAAATAGACTCCTTAATTTCTTAATCAGAACTAAGGATTAGATCCTTAAAGTATGATAATGAAATTGAAGGATCTTCATAGATCTATTTTAGATCTTTGAAGTAAAAATTGCAATAGTAAATTCTTGGAGAGTTAATGGCTATACTCAAGGAGTCAAAGCCAAAAGTTTGCAATATGGCGAGAAGCGCAAGGCGCACCTTACTTCGACATCACAGAAGGCCAAGGCTTGGCCAAAGGCTTCTGGAGTGTGAAAAGGGCAAAAGGCAAAGTCATTATAATATTCTGGGAAGACATAGGACATATCCCTAAATGTCTGTCTAAATTGTGGCAAACGGGGACACGGAAGTGTGACTGCCGTATGGACAAGACAGACATGAAGGAATTGAAGACGGTGTAAGACTCCAACTTCAAATATGTTTGTCATAAATATGTTCACTGCTAGTATTAAAATTAGATTTTAGATACTGGAGGTGGTACATAAATATGTACTGATGTGCAGAATCTGCTATGAGCAGGATGCTGACTTCAGTTGTGATTAATCTGCGAATTGAAAACGGGACGAAAGTCGTTATTTTAACCATAGATACCTAAGTTTAGGAACTACCCTTCGGGTATGTACTTAAATTAGGAAACTGTTAGAATGTAACTAGTTTGACTAGATACATTATCTCGATATCAGGGTTTAACCCGTTGCGGGTATACCTTTATATTCTAGAACACTAAAGTGTTTTATTATATAAAGATGATATAAAGATAAACACATTAGATGTGAATAACAGTATTTATATTTTGAATATAAATAAATCTCAAACATATGACATGACAAAGAAATATCTCAAACTGATTTGATCAGTTAAAACTTAAATGTGGCATTGATGTCTGGGACACAATTAAACAAGACTCGTATATCCATACTTTTGAAGAGTGGATACTAGGAAAAATTTGATTCCATTAAAATAAAGTCTACGGATCTAGTTTATTGGGCAAAGTGCCTATAACACCTTTACTTGGTAAAAGGGTAAATGCCACCGATCTGTTAGCCCTTGTTCATAGTGACGTAAGTGAAGGAGTTTCAATCAAGTCCCAAGATCATAAATCATGCATAAAAACGAATAGAATACAACCAAGGAGTAAGGCGGAATTCATACTCACATTGATGGGTTTTGATGAAATGAAACAAAGACCAAAAACGCATTGCATGTTGCTCTCTGGCAGTGAGCTGCGAATGGTAGGGGCTGCACGGTGGTGGGGTGTCTTCCTCCTTGTTCATTCGGCCATGGATGTCACCATTGAAGCTCCAAGCTTCAAGCTTTTCCATGCTCACAAATTCGTTTCTCTATCACCTATGTATAACCCAAGGTGTGTTAGCACTTCTTCATCTTCCTTGCTTCTCCTTTTTGCTCAGCAGAGAACCAGAAAAACATGGAAGAGAATCGGTCACCATGACCGTGAGAAGAGGAGATGGTTTTTGGCTCCAAAAGCTAAAAACCGTATATGTTCCAAGAGAGAGAGAAAAGCTTTTCATTTTTTGTTTTATATATTTACCAAGTAAATAATAAATAAAACATATATTACTTTTAATACAAAAGTCAAAAAGCAAGAAATAAAATAATGTTATATTTCATTTCAAGCTTTTAAAAGCTTTTCACCAACTCAAATCAACTATTCACATCAAATCCATCTACTTTAATAAAGTGACAACATGTCATGTCATATCACTCAAAGTGACAAGTGACTCGAACTCGAAATGCGAATGCGCTCGCAATCACTTTCGGGCTCGGGTTCGTTAATTCCAAATTAACGAATTTTCCGTTGCGTCGTAATTAAATGATTACACCTAGCGAATTCACTATTCACGTCGCTAACGAATTAATTCTAAATTAATTCGTTCGCCCGAATTAAAATCTAATTTCAATTCCGCGTCGAAATCTAATTTCGTTATAATATATCGAATATATTAATTTATCGATTATTCCAAATTAATCGTTCTCTCTCTTTAACGATATTTTATTCGAGATAAAATATCTCCGTAATTAATCCCAGATTAATTTTCTCTCTCATTGAATTAATCCCAGATTAATTAAAGTGCGAGTCATACGTCATCGGTGAATCTTCAGGAAGCGACCCATGAGATCTCCGGATATGTTGGCAGTAAATACGGTCGTCGGACTATCCGAACACGTAAGTATCTCGTACTACGTTTATACCGATTTACAAGACAAGGTTGGCTTCTAGCAAAGCGCCATGCCTACCCAATTCTCCAGAAATATTCTTACAGGAATATATAGATTTGTATCAAGCGTAGTATACCGTAGTATTGTGTATATCGGCCCAGTATCGAATAGTCACGTGCTAGGGCTGGGGCTGGATAAGTGTCTGCCCCGTCCGAAGCACATGTCGGATGTCTGGTAACTAGTCTCTATAATCGGATATACATGACCTTATCATAATATCCCGATGGCCGGCCAGCACTTAAGAGCACTAATACCGTATCCTGCGTGACATCATCTCCACTATGACTGAAGTGATACTTCCATCTCGACATCACACCCATACACTACGACTCTCTGATAAACCCAGAAGCGGCGTACGCAGAACCGGTTAAAGCCCTGTACCACCAAGACTAAAGTCTACCGATTATCGCAAGTATTAGCGATGCAAGTCTCAGGTTAACTACTACACACACCTACCTTGATTTCGGCCTCCCATAGACACATAGTCATAATACCAATGGGATTCCGAGGGGTCTATCCAGAGCGAAGCTGTTTCCCGTACCATCGGTGAAACACAACCTCCTATCGCACTTGCATAAGTATCCAATACTTAAATATAGGAGAACTATGCAGTTGTGCCCTCATAACGCGCACAAGTGCAATACTAGCCTATTCCGAATTATCGATGTCCTGTCTCGATAATACTCCGGCTAGGGATATTTAATGATTAATCCTTCGTGGACTGATACTGTCTCATATCATCTCAATCCAGGAACTAATCATATGGACCTCTCTTCATTTATACATCTATGGTGATCTAATCACAAATGATGAGAGTGCAATTTCCTTGTCACATAGTTAATTTGTACAACAACACCGTGATCTGTACAAATAGTGACGTTATGGGTCATATTATCCAACAATCTCCCACTTGGCACATAGCCAGTCACTCGAGTGTCTAACACCCGAACTATGTACGGTTCGCTCAAATTGCTGAGGAAAGGGTTTCATCAGCGGATTTGCGTAATTATCTTTCGACGCGATTTATACGATCATCACATCGCCACGATGTATGATCCGAACGAATCAGATGAATATAGAAGTATATATTTGGATCGTCGATGAGACCTTTAATTCCTTAGCCTGTGCTGACTCCTAGCTCAGCTGCTAACAGAACTATATCTAATCTAATTAGATTTATTATCGATCCAAATGGCTTCTATTGCTGCCTCAGCTGCAGCAATAATCTGCATTTGTTGTTAATTCGGTAACAGTTATCTTGCTCGGAATATTTCCAGCTTACTGTCCCAGTGTTCAAACTTTATAGTACCGTAGTATTTACCGGTTTGGAAACTTGCAGCAGTGATCCTAGTCACTTCAAGTTCTCCTACTCCATAGTTTAAGACAACATCTTTAGTTCTCTAAGATACTAATAGATGTCCTTAACTTCAATCCAATGACTATCACTTGGATTGTCCTGATTGTGACTCCATATGCTCAAATCGTATGAGACACCATATCAAGTACATTTTAAATGTACAATTTCCCAGAGAGTGTTAACAACTCCAAATCTATCCATGTAGATCTTTATTCCTTGAATAAAGGTTGTTACTCCCCAGAATTCTACGGAGAATTTCTTATGAAAGCCAAGCTTTCACCGATTGCTTTATGGGAATTTCATTTCCAAGAAATGACATATTATCATTATTTTACATGACATTCATGTCAGTGCACTCCCACTAAACCTTTTATATACACAAGAATCATTTCGTTTCGAATTAAATCATACTCCATTATGATTACATCAAAACGACAATTCATAGAACCTATGCTTGCTTCAATCCAAACATGGATCGAATAACCTGCAAACCTTGTTTGCTTGTTATGGTACGATAAAACCGACAGGATGTTATAAATATCCTCCGAAAGGTTTCCTTTTCAAGAAAGCGATTTTTTGTTAAGCTGTCATATTTCATAAATGAAATACACAGCTTTAGCAAGCATTATCCAAATGGATTTACAATGGCAACAGGTAAAAGGTTTCGTCGGAATCAACACAATGTTGATAACTCTACCTTTTCTTTACAAGCCTAGCTTAGTACGTTGGTATGTTGCCTTCCATGTATGTCTTCCTTGAAGACTTATAAAGTACCAATAGGCACAATGCCTTATGGTACATCAACTAGTATCCAAACTTGTTGATATACATGGAATCCATTTTGGACTCATGACACTTTGTCATAATAGGGAGTCGATACCTTGTATCACTATCTCATACGTAATCAGTTGGTGTACCTTAAAAGATTAACATCTTTATAAGGTGAGATCAGAAACCCATACCCCAGGTTGTTTTCTGACTCTCTCTAATCTACGCGGTTCTTGTGTACTCGAAGATTAATGGTATAGATTCATCATAGATGAACTATTTGTGTTCCATTAAGGACTTCGTGCCTTGAACAGTATTACTCCGATTTTCATCGAGTATCACTATCCTCCCACTGACCACTGCATATCGGTATTCCTCTCAGGAAAAACCGCATGGTGAGCAACAATCACATTGTTCTCATGTGAGATTTATAAGTACTATACTTATGGTTTCCTTTAGGATAACCTATATTGGCACTTATCCAATTTGGGTCCTTAGTTTGGTATCATCCAAACGTTATGCCTGGCATACCCAAATTATCAGGAATGAGAAACCCGGTTTCTTTCCCGTTCATATCCTATATGTAATCTGTCAAACAGATTATTATGGAACCTTATTCTAAATAAGTTGTTGCACTGTTAAAACTTATCCGTTGAAGGAAATGGTAGCTCAGAGTGACTCATGATTAGCCTTATCATGTCTAACATGATTCGGCTAATCTGTTCGGAAACACCGTCACTTTGACGTGTTCTGGGAGGAGTTCTCATTTGAAAGAATACTATACTCTTTCAAGTATATAAGAAACTTATTGCTTAAGTATTTTCATTACGGTCTTACCGTGACGGTATAATACTATAGTCGATCTGTTTGTCTATTTCGTGTCGAAACTCTAAAAGTTTCTGATTTGTGTTCTTCAAAAGAAACACATAACCATAAAGTGATGCCACATCTGTTAAGGTCACGAAATATTCATGTTCACATCTAGCCTAGCTAGATATGGGCCCACTTACTTCACCATGAATAGGGTTAACAGATCAGTGGCACTTACACTATTACCAAGTAAACAGTGTTTTAGGTACTTTACCTAACAAACTAGATTCGTAGACTTTATTTGAATAGTCAAATCAGTCCTAGTATCCACTCTTCAAAAGTGTGGATATACGAGTCTTGTATAATTGTGTCCCAGACAACAATGCCACAAATAAGTCTCTATTGATCAAATCAATTTGAGCTATTTATTTGTCATTTTATATGTTTGAGATTTTAATTATATTCAAAATATAAATTTGTTATTCACATCTAATGTGTTTATCTCAGTATCATATTTATATAATAAAACACTTTAGTGTTCTAGAATATAAAGGTTTATCCGCAACGGATTAAACACTGATATAGAGATAATGTCTCTAGTCAAACTAGTTACACTATAACAGTTCCTAATTTAAGTACACACCCGAAGGGTAGTTCCTAAACTTAGGTATCTATGGTCGAAACAGCGACTTTCGTCCCGTTTCCGATTCGCAGAGCAATCTCAGCTTGAAGTCAGTATCCTGCTCAAAGCAGATTCTAAACATCAATACATATATTTTATGTACCACACTAAGTATTTAAAATCTAATTTCAATACTAGCTGTGAACATAACTAAGACAAACATTTTCAAAGTAAGAGCCTTGCCCTTTCTTTAATTCCTTCGTGTCTGCCATATCCAAATGGTAGTCACTTTGGGATATGTCAATTATCCTTTTCAATATTTCAGGAACCTTAGGCCAAGCCTTGGGTTTTTAGAATATCGAAACGATGTGCACCTCATGCTACATGCCCAATTGCAAACTTTGACTTTATCTCCTCTAGAATAGTCAATTAATTCTCCAAGAATTATAAATTGCAATTTTAATACTTCTTAAATCTAAAATTAGATTTATGACAAGTATATTAAATTAAGCATTAAAGTCATCATCACATAAATCTTCCAAAGATTTTATGCTTTACTTATTTTGCTTAATTTTGGGCTTAAGGTATAATAAGTTATTTTATCAAATAAAATAACCTACTATTTATTCCCAATTTGAAAATTAAATTATTTAAAATATTTTAATCCCAGATTATATTTTAAATATCCAACTTTTCAATTTTATCTTGATTACAATAGTCCAACTATTTAATCAACGATTAGTGGTACTATATTATAATGATTAATAGTCCAACTATATAATCAAATATATAATCCAAATTAATTAACCTCAATTACATTGATTACTATAATCCAATTATAAAATCAACTGTAAACTAAAATTAATTAATTCAAATATATTGATAATATAATCTAATTATATATAATCAAGTATAATACAATCCAACTGTTTATTAAAACAACAATTTAAATATTAGTCTAACTAACATTTAATCTAATGACGAAATAATTTAAATGAGCGCGTATGGCGAGTAATTGAACGAGTATTGCAAATTCAATTCTTGCCTCCCACTATTTTTCGTCGAGCCTCTAACCCTCTGTCGAGTACTCGGGAAACCGTGTTTCCTAGTGGGCTAGGATCCCGTTAAATATCACACAATCTTGACTTTGGCCAACAAATTGTATGATAATTAACTAGGTAGATCTCGAAGATCAATTGGATCTCATCCAACTCCTAGATCCAGTAGGTGGACATCCAAGTCCTAAACATATATCTAATATATGCCTATATATCGAATATATACCCTAACCCTTTTCCTCTGAATCAACTAGGCCTTGGCTTTGGCACAACAACCTAGTGATCCCAGTCAAGCGCGGACCCATTGACATGGAAGCTTCGTAATCAATGTCAATGGACAAGAAGTGGTCTTGACTTTGGCCAACAAACCACAACTTGGACACGACACCGATATGGAACAAAGCCTCGTGATTCAAACACATCTTCGACGGACAAGGGCTTGACTTTGGCCAACAACCCATGCCAATCTAGGATCTTGAGCAAGAATCACTCAATGGAAGGAAAAGACGCATGATATTTAACGAGGGTTTTTCGCGTGCAAATTGGCAACCAATTTATTATCTTTGTTAAGGTCTCATCATCATACACCCTTAAACATGTATTCTAAACACATAATAAAGCGCATATGTAAAATAATAATGATATGCGGATGGATACTTTACATTGATCCTAGATCAAATCTCTCACTTTCTCTCTCCCGCTAGCACAAATATTTCTTCTACCCGTTACACTACACTTCTAAAGAAACCTCATTTACATTGAGGGGAATAGGTGAGAAGAGAATACAAAGAAAAGGAGATAAGGCTGGACTCGCAGGTCCAATTAATAAATCAAATTTATTACAATTTCCAAAATCGCCACACCCAGCTAATATCCATCCGATATACATTATTCAAACATCACAACCATGTATTCATACAAGCATGTTATCAATCAATCTAATCAAATTAATTAATCTGATAATTAGTGATCATCCAATGTTCAAACAAAGATTTGATTTTGTTCGAGTCAAACTCGTATTGTGAACACGTACTCAAAGTACGATTTCTACGAATTAAATTAAATTACATAATTAAATATTACACTTTATAAAATAAACCTTTACGACTTAAATTCCAAATTTAATCGTTACGGGTCTCAAAGCCCGATTAATATCCAATATTAATTTAATTAAAGTCCAATGGGCTTTTAATTAATTTCTTGAGGCATGGACTTTTGGTCAACTCGGGTCAAACCAGCAACCAAAGTTCAATCCGGGAGTTACCCCATAAGCCTTTAAATTAATTTTGGCCCATTAGGCCCAATTAAACTTTAAAGGTTCATTAGTCGCATTTGGGCCTTTTGGAAGCGGTTTTGGGCCTAATTGGATCCAACCAATTTTGGCCTAAACCAACTTTGTACAACAAAGTCCAATAAACCCAATAACAACTTTAAAAGCCCAAATCCAATTTTAAGCCCAATAATTTAATTCCAAAAAATTCCAAATTTTCCAATTAAATTACCTAAAGTGTATAGCATTATTAATTACCCAAATCAAAGTTTCCAAAACATGAAATTTGTCCAATTAATCATGCTTAACATCAATTAATCATGTCCAACATAATTTGATCAAAATCAAACCCAATTTATACATGCTAAAGTCTCGGCCATAAGGGGAAAAAATGCCCAAATCAAATTCAATCCAATTGAACCCAATCAAACATAAATTCAACATCCCCAAATGATTTCTAAGTCATCCAATGAACAAAAAATCAAAAATCCAAGACATTAGGGCACTTGTCAAATTCGGCCATCACAAGCAAATTGGGGAAAAATTGTTCCAAACACTTTTCATCAAATTGATCTAATCAATCATCAATTAAACAACATTCAAGCATTCTAAATCATCCAATTTCATTAAACATGCTCAAAATCAAGTTTACCCAAATTTGTCATGCCCAAAATTTGGGGAAAAATGGATCCAACCAAATTTCATGAAATTGATTATACACAACATCAATTCAACCTCATTCAAGCATACTATACTAAACAATTTAATCATTTGATGCTCAAATTGAGTTTACCCAAATTAAAGTTTTGGCCAACAATAAGCAAATTGGGGAAAATCAATCCAATCAATTTTTCTTCAAATTGATTACATATAACTCTAATTTAATCATATACAAGCATTCTTAAACAAACAATTTGTCAAAATCATGCTTAAATCAAAAAGCCCCAAATTTTGCTCAAGAACCCTAAATCGTTTTATGCAACCAATAGCTCAAGATACCATTGAAGAAGTTTCAATCAAGTCCCAAGATCATAAATCATGCATAAAAACGAATAGAATACAACCAAGGAGTAAGGCGGAATTCATACTCACATTGATGGGTTTTGATGAAATGAAACAAAGACCAAAAACGCACTGCATGTTGCTCCCTGGCAGTGAGCTGCGAATGGTAGGGGCTGCACGGTGGTGGGGTGTCTTCCTCCTTGTTCATTCGGCCATGGATGTCACCATTGAAGCTCCAAGCTTCAAGCTTTTCCATGCTCACAAATTCGTTTCCCTATCACCTATGTATAACCCAAGGTGTGTTAGCACTTCTTCATCTTCCTTGCTTCTCCTTTTTGCTCAGCAGAGAACCAGAAAAACATGGAAGAGAATCGGTCACCATGACCGTGAGAAGAGGAGATGGTTTTTGGCTCCAAAAGCTAAAAACCGTATATGTTCCAAGAGAGAGAGAAAAGCTTTTCATTTTTTGTTTTATATATTTACCAAGTAAATAATAAATAAAACATATATTACTTTTAATACAAAAGTCAAAAAGCAAGAAATAAAATAATGTTATATTTCATTTCAAGCTTTTAAAAGCTTTTCACCAACTCAAATCAACTATTCACATCAAATCCATCTACTTTAATAAAGTGACAACATGTCATGTCATATCACTCAAAGTGACAAGTGACTTGACGATTGATGCGACTAGCGATTTGATGCTTGATGTGACTTGCGTGCCGCACTCGAACTCGAAATGCGAATGCGCTCGCAATCACTTTCGGGCTCGGGTTCGTTAATTCCAAATTAACAAATTTTCCGTTGCGTCGTAATTAAATGATTACGCCTAGCGAATTCACTATATTAATTTATCGATTAATTCCAAATTAATCGTTCTCTCTCTTTAACGATATTTTATTCAAGATAAAATATCTCCGTAATTAATCCCAGATTAATTTTCTCTCTCATTGAATTAATCCCAGATTAATTAAAGTGCGAGTCATACGTCATCGGTGAATCTTCAGGAAGCGATCCATGAGATCTCCGGATATGTTGGCAGTAAATACGGTCGTCGGACTCTCCGAACACGTAAGTATCGCGTACTACGTTTATACCGATTTACAAGACAAGGTTGGCTTCTAGCAAAGCGCCATGCCTACCCAATTCTCCACAAATATTCTTACAGGAATATATAGATCTGTATCAAGCGTAGTATACCGTAGTATTGTGTATATCGGCCCAGTATCGGATAGTCACGTTCTAGGGCTGGGGCTGGATAAGTGTCTGCCCCGTCCGAAGCACATGTCGGATGTCTGGTAACTAGTCTCTATAATCGGATATACATGACCTTGTCATAATATCCCGATGGCCGGCCAGCACTTAAGAGCACTAATACCGTATCTTGCGTGACATCATCTCCACTATGACTGAAGTGATACTTCTGTCTCGACATCACACCCAATACACTACGACTCTCTGATAAACCCAGAAGCGGCGTACGCAGAACCGGTTAAAGCCCTGTACCACCAAGACTAAAGTCTACCGATTATCGCAAGTATTAGCGATGCAAGTCTCAGGTTAAGACTATACACACCTACCTTGATTTCGGCCTCCCATAGACACATAGTCATAATACCAATGGGATTTCGAGGGGTCTATCCAGAGCGAAGCTGTTTCCCGTACCATCGGTGAAACACAACCTCCTATCGCACTTGCATAAGTATCCAATACTTAAATATATGAGAACTATACCGTTGTGCCCTCATAACGCGCACAAGTGCAATACTAGCCTATTCCGCATTATCGATGTCCTGTCTCGATAATACTCCGGCTAGGGATATTTAATGATTAATCCTTCGTGGACTGATACTGTCTCATATCATTCTCAATCCAGGAACTAATCATATGGACCTCTCTTCATTTATATATATATGGTGATCTAATCACAAATGATGAGAGTGCAATTTCCTTGTCACATAGTTAATTTGTACAACAACACCGTGATCTGTACAAATAGTGACGCTATAGGTCATATTATCCAACAGTAAGTGGGCCCATGTCTAGCTAGGCTAGATGTGAATATGAATATTTCGTGACATTTACGGATGTGGCATCGCGTTATGGTTATGTGTTTCTTTTGAAACACAAATCGGAAACTTTTAAAGTTTCGACACGAAATAGACAAACAGATCGACTAAAGTGTAAAACTGTCACGGTTAGACCATGATGAAAATACTTAAGCAATAAGTTTCTCATATACTTGAAAGTGTTGGACAGTTATGACCCATAGCATCACTATTTGTACAGATCATAGTGTTGTTGTACAAATTAACTATGTGCAAAGGAGATTGCACTCTTATCATTTGTGATTAGATCACCTTAGATATATAAATGATAGGAGGTCCTTATGATTTGTTCCTAGATTGAGAATTATATGAGACAGTATCAATCAACGAAGGATAAATCATTAAACATCCCTAGTCAGAGCATTGTCGAGATTGGACATCGATAGATGCGTAAAAGACTAGTATTACACTTGTGGGTGTTATGTTAGACATAACGACATAGTTCTCATATATCTGGGTATAAGATACTCAGACAAGTGTAATATGAGGTTGTGTTTCACCGATGGTACGGGAAACAGCTTCGCTCTGGATTAGACCACCGCAGAATCCCATTGGTAGTATGACTTTGTGTCTGTGGGAGTCTGCAATCAGGGTAGGTGTATTTGGTCTTAACCTGAGACTTGCACCGCTAATACTTGCGACAATCAATATACTTTAGTTGAGGTCGTCCAGGGCTTTAACAGGTTCTGTGTACGCCAATGCTGGGTATATTAAGAATCGTAGAGTATTGGGTGTGATGTCAAGACGGAAGTGTCACTCCAGTCATATGGAGATGATGGTCACGTAGGATACGATATTAGTGCTCTTATATGCTGCGCGGCTATCGGGATATTATGACTCGGTCATGTATATCCGATTATAGAGACTAGTTACCAGACATCCGACATGTGCTTCGTACGGGGAAGACACATATCCAGCCCCAGGCCTAGCACGTGATCATCCGATACTGGATCGATATACGCAATACTACGTATACTACGCCTGATATAGATCACATATTCCTGTAAGGATATTTCCGGAGAATTGGGTAGGCATGGCGCTTTGCTAGAGGCCAACCTTGTCTTGTAAATCGATAAAACGTAATACTTGGTACTTACGTGTTCGGATAGTCCGACGACCGAATTTACTGCCAACATATCCGGAGATCTCATGGGTCGCTTCCCAATGATACACCGATGACGTATGACTCACAGTATATATTAATCTGGGATTAATTAGAAGAGAGAGAGAATTAATCTGGGATTAATTGCGGAGATATTTTATCTAGGATAAAATATCAATTTAAAGTGAGAGAACGATTAATTTGGAATTAATCGATAAATAATATTTTCGATATATTAAACGAAATTGGATTTCGATTAGGAATTAAAATTAGATTTTAATTTGGGCACTTGAATTAATTTAGAATTAATTCTCGAGTGACGTGATTAGTAAATTGGATTTATTAACGAGGCATCGAGAAAATCGTTAATTTAGAATTATCGAAACCGAGCTCGGAATATGTTTGCGAAGTTAGGTCGATTTTGAATCACGTGCCGCAAGTCGCATCGCAAATCACATCGCAAGTCATAAAAGTCAAATCAACTTTTGGAAAAGTAACTTTGACTCTTTGACTTTGACCTTTAAGATTTGGAGGGAAATTTTGGGGGAAAAGACTTTTAACTTTTTGGAAAAGTTAAAGGCTTTTCCTTTTCACCTTTTACCAAGGGTAAAAGAATTAAATAAAGATAATTACTTTCGTTTTATTGCTTTTTGAAAGCATAAAATAATTGGTAAATGCTTTAGTATTTTTGGAAAATATATAAGTGAAATGTTTGACACCTTTTTCCCTTAACCTAATCTCTCCTTCATCTCTCTTTCCTCTCAAGAAGCTCACGCCCAAAGCAGTTAACTGCCCTAGGTTGGCCGAAAATGATGATCCATTTTTGAGGGTTTTGTGGAAAAATCCAAGTGCTAGCACACTTCTAAGAGGTATACGAAGGTGTTAGGGAAACTCACCCACGAGCTGGGAATCGTTTGACGCAAGTTTGAGGCTCAAATTCATGAAGCAAATCTGATTTTTTGGACAGAAAAATCTGCACTGCTATTGGCGCCACTTTGAAGGGGAAAATCATTTTGTTCTTCTTCAAATCGTCACAACCGATCGATGTGAGTATTCCACTATCTCCTTTGATGTATTCACACTTATTATTCATGCTTTTTTGATGATCTTGGGACCTAGAATAAAACCAACAATGGTATCAGAGCCTAGGTTCAAGCATGAAAGTTTAGGGCTTCAAATTTGGGTATTTTGTATTTGAGCATGATTTGAATAAATTGGATGTTTAAGTATGCTTAATACATGTTTAATTGAATATTGATTGGATCAATTTCATGAGTTAATGTTTGAAATATTTTTTCCCAAATGTTAATGTTGGCCTAAAATGATAATTTGGGTAAACTTGATTTTGAGCATGTTTGATGAAATTGGATGATTTAGAATGCTTAAAGTATGTTTAATTAAGGATTGATTGGATCAATTTGTTGAAAATTAGTTTGGAACAATTTTCCCCAATTTTCTTAAGGTGGCCGAATGTAATAAGCCCTTATTGTCTTGGAATTTTGATTTTTTGTTCATTAGATGAATTGGAAATCATTTGGGTATATGATTTAATGTCGATTGTGTAATTGATTGGATTGAATTTGAATCGGACATAAAATCCCCAAATTGCCGAGACTTTGAAGCATGAAAATGGGTTTGATTTTTCATTAAATGTGTTGGACATGTGATAATGAAATTGTGCATGATTAATTGTATAAATTAATGTTTTAGAAATGTTAATTTGGGTAATTAATCATGTAATTCACTTTAGGTTAATTGAATGTGAAATTGGATTTTTGTATTTAATTAATTGGGCCTTAAAATTGGATTTGGGCTTTTAAAGTTGTCATTGGGCTTGTTGGGCTTTGTTGTACAAAGTTGGGTTTAGGCAAATTGGATTGGATCCAATTGGGCCCAAAACCGCTTCCATAAAGCCCAAATGCGATTTAATGAACCTTTAAAGTTTAATTGGGCCTAATGGGCCAAGATTGATTTATGGGCTTATGGGGTAAATCCCGGACTGGATTTTGGTTATTCGGTTTGACCCGAGTTGACCAAAAGTCCACGCCTTAAGAAATCAATTAAAAGCCCATTGGACTTTAATTGAATTGACGTTGGACGTTAATCGGTCTTTGAGACGCGTTGCGATTAAATTTGGAATTTTTGTCGTAAAAGGTTTATTATTAAAGTGTAATATTTAATTTGGAATTAAATAACGAATTAGAATTGAATGCATATTAAATTTGATTTAATGACGTAGTTTAATTTAATTCGAGAATTCGTACTTTGAGTACTTATTCGCAAAACGAGTTTGACTCGATCAAAATCAAATCATTGTTTGAACATTGGATGATCACTAATTATCAGATTAATTAATTTGATTAGATTGATTGATAACATGCTTGTGTGAATACTTGGTTGTGATGAATGAATAGTGTATATCAGATGGATATTAGTCGGGTGGGGGCAATTTTGGAAATTGTTATAATAAATTTGATTTATTAAATTGGACATGCGTGTCCAGCCTTATCACCTCTATTCTATTTGTATTCTCTTCTCACCTATTCCCCTCAATGTATATGAGGTTTCTTTAGAAGTGTAGTGTAACGGGTAGAAGTGATACAAGTGCTAGCATGAGAGTTAAAGAGAGATTTGATCTAGGATCAATGTGTTAAGTATCCATCCACATATCATTATTGTTTATTTTCATATGCGCTTTATTATGTATTTAGAATGCATGTTTAAGGGTGTATGATGATGAGACCTTAACAAAGATAATAAATTGGTAGCCAATTTGCACGCAAAAAACCCTCATCAAATATCATGCGTTTTTCCTTCCATTAAGTAATTCTTACCCAAGATCCGAGATTGGCATTGGGTTGTTGGCCAAAGTCAAGCCCTTTGTCCGTCGAAGATGTGTTTGAATCACGAGAGTTTTGTTCTATATTGGTGTCTTGTCCAAGTTGTGGTTTGTTGGCCAAAGTCAAGACCACTTCTTGTCCATCGACATTGATTACGAAGCTTTCCATGGTCAATGAGTCGCGCTTGACTGGGATCATTAAGCTTGTTGTGCCAAAGCCAAGGCTTGGTTGATTCAGAGGAAAAAGGTTAGGCAATACATTGGATTTATTGGCATATATAAGATATATGTTTAGGATTTGGATATCCACCTACTGGATCTAGGAATTGGATTGGATCCAATTGATCTTAGAGAACTACCTAGTTAAATATCATACAATTTGTTGGCCAAAGTCAAGATTGTGTGTTATTTAACGGGATCCTAGCCCACTAGGAAACACGGTTTCCCGAGTACTCGACAGAGGGTTAGAGGCTCGCCGAAAAATAGTGGGAGGCAAGAATTGAATTTGCAATACTCGTTCAATTACTTGCCATACGCGCTCAATCAAATATCATTCGTCGTTATGATTTAAATTTCAGTTAGACTAATATTTAAATCGTTGTTTTATTAAATAGTTGGACTATATATTCAAACTATTCAATTATAGTTGATTTTATAATTGGATTATAGTAATCAATATAATTGGTTTTAATTTATTGAATTATAATTGATTAAATAGTTAGACTATTGTAATCATTATAATTATTAGTACCTTAATTATTGATTAAATAGTTGGACTATTAAAATCAAAATATATTGAAAGATTGGACATTTAAAACATAATCTTGGATTAAAATGTTTAAATGGTTTAATTTTCAAATTGGGAATAATTTCAGGATGGCCCTGGAAATAAATAATAAGTTACTTTATTTGATAAAATAACTTGTTAAGCCTAAGCCCAGAATTAAGCAAATAAGTAAAGCATAATCTTTGGAAGGTTTATGCAATGATAACTTTAGTGCTTAATCCAACATACTTGTCATAAATCTATGTTTAGATTTAAGAAGTATTAAAATTGCAATTAATAACTCTTGGAGAGTTAATGACTATTCTCAAGGAGATAAAGTCAAAGTTTACAATTAGGCTAATAGCGCAAGGCGCACCTTACTTCAATATTCTAGAAACCTAAGGCTTGGCCGAAGGCTTCTGAAATATTGAAAAGGGTAAAGGTAAAATCATTAAGATCTTCTGGGAAGATAAAGAACATATCCCAAAATGACTTGTCGTTTGGATATGGCAGACATGAAGGAATTAAAGAAAGAGCAAGGCTCTGACTTTAAATATATTCGTCATTATTATGTTCACTACTAGTATTGAAATTGGATTTTAAATACTTAGTGTGGTACATAAAATATATGTATTGATGCTCAGAATCTGCTGTGAGCAGGATACTGACTTCAAGCTGAGATTAATCTGCGAATCGGAAACGGGACGAAAGTCGCTGTTTCGACCGTAGATACCTAAGTTTAGGAACTACCCTTGGGGTATGTGCTTAAATTAGGAAACTGTTATAATGTAACTAGCTAGACTAGGAACATTATCTCTATATCAGTGTTTAATCTGTTGCGGATAAACCATTATATTCTAGAACACTAAAGTGTTTCATTATATAACGATGATATTGAGATAAACACATTAGAAGTGAATTACAGTATTTATATTTTGAATATAAATAAATCTCAAACATATTATATGACAAATAAATAGCTCTAACTGATTTGATCAAAAGAGACTTAAATGTGGCATTGTTGTTTAAGACACAATAAACAAGACTCGTATATCCACACTTTTGAAGAGTGGGTACTAGGACTGATTTGATTATTCAAATAAAGTCTACGAATCTAGTTCTTTAGGTAAAGTACCTAAAATACTATTTACTTGGTAATAGTGAAAAATGCCATCGATCTGTAAGCCCTATTCATAGTGAAGTAAGTGGGCCCATATCTAGCTAGGGTATATGTGGATATGAATATTTCGTGACCTATACGGATGTGGCATCGCGTTATGGTTATGTGTTTCTTTTAAAGAACATAAATCGGAAACTTTTAGAGTTTCGACACGAAATAGACAAACAGATCGGCTAAAGTATTAAACTGTCACGGTAAGACCGAAATGGAAAATACTTAAGCAATAAGTTTCACAAATACTTGAAAGAGTATAGTATTCTTTCAAATGAGGACTCCTCCCGAGACACGTCAGTTTGACGGTGTGTCCGTACGGAGAAATCGAATTTTGTTGGACATGATAAGGTTTATCATGAGTCGCTTTGAGCTATCGTTTCCTTCAACGGATATGCATTAACAGTGCAAAACTTATTTAGAATAAGGTTCCATGAAAATCAATATGACAGAATTCATATTGGATATGAACGGGAAAGAAACTGGGTTTCATATTCCTGTAGATTTGGGTATGCTGGGCATATGTTTGGATGATACCAAACTAAAACATAAATCGGATAAGTGCCAAATGTAGGTTATCCTAGGGAAAACCATAAGTATAGTACTTATACAACTCACTTGAGAACAATTGTAATTGTTGCTCACTATGCGGTCTTCCTTAGAGGAATACCGATATGCAGTGGTAAGTGGGAGGACAGTAAAACTCGATGAAAATTGGAGTGATACTTTTCAAGGCACAAAGTCCTTAATGGAACACAAATAGTTCATCAATGATGAAATTATACCAGTAATCTTCAAATACACAAGAACCGCGTAGATCGGAGAGAATCAGAAAACAACCTGGGGTATGGGTTTCTGATGTCACCTCATAAAGATGTCAATCTTATTAAGAAAGACAAACCGACTACGAATGAGGAAGTAATACAAGGTATCGACTCCCTTTTATGGCAAAGTGCCATGAGTCCGAAATGGATTCCATGTAAAACAACTATGTCTTCAAGGAAGACATACATGGAAGGCAACATACCAACGTACAAAGTTAGGCTTGTAGTGGAAAGGTATCGTTATCAACATTGTGTTGATTACGGTTTAACCTTTTACCTGTTGCCACGGTAAATCCATTTGGATAATGCTTGCTGTAGCTGCACATTTCATTTATGAAATGTGTCAGTTAAAGATCAAAATCGCTTTCCTTAAACGGAAACTTTTTGGAGGATGTTTATAACATCCTGACGATTTTGTCGTACTAAAATCAGCAAACAAGGTTTGCAGGTTATTCGATCCATGTTTGGGGTTGAAGCAAGCATAAAGTTCTTGGAACTATCGTTTTGATGTAATCATGATAGTCAATGATTTGATTCAAAAAAGAATGATTCTTGTGTATATGAGAGGGTTAGTGGGAGCGCACAGACAGTGGCTGTCCTTAAAATAATGATAATATAATATATTCATTTCTTGGAAATGATATTCCAATAAAATAATCGGCGAAAGCTTGGTTTTCGAGAAAATTCTCCGTAGAATTCTCGAGAGAAACAACCTTTATTCTAGGGATAAAGATCTACTGGGATAGATTTAAGTTGTTAATACTCTCTGGGAAATCGTACATTGAAAAATGTACGTGACCTGGTGTCTCATACGCTTTGAGCATATGGATTCACGATCAGGCCAATCCAAGTGATAGTCACTGGATTGATGTTAAGAACATCCGTTAGAATCTTAGATATCTAAGGATGCTGTCTTAATCTGTGGAGAATGAGAACTTGAAGTGACTGGGATCACTACTGCAAGTTTCCAAACCGATAAAACGACTGAAAGTCGCAAACGGTACTATACAGTTTGAATAACGGTATAGTGAGCTGTAAATCTTCCTAGCAAGATACTGTTACCGAATAAATAACAAATGCGGATTATTGCTGTAGCTGAGGCAGCAATAGAAGCCATCTGCGTCAATAAATAAATCTAATTGGATTAGATATAGTTTTGTTAGAGACTGAGCTGGGCATCAGCACAGGCTAAAGAATTAATGGTCTCATCAACGATCCAGATACATACTTCGACTGTTCATCTGATTCGTTCGGATCATACATCATGGTGATGTAATGATCGAATAAATCGCGTCAGACGATAATCATATAAATCCGCTGACGAAAGCAGTTTCTCAGCAGTTTAAGCCAACCGTACATAATTCGGGTGTTAGACACTCGAGTGACTGGCTAAAGGCCAAGTGGGAGATTGTTGGACAGTTATGACCCATAGCATCACTATTTGTACAGATCATAGTGTGTTGTACAAATTAACTATGTGCAAAGGAGATTGCACTCTTATCATTTATGATTAGATCACCTTAGATATATAAATGATAGGAGGTCCTTATGATTTGTTCCTAGATTGAGAATGATATGAGACAGTATCAATCAACGAAGGATAAATCATTAAACATCCCTAGTCAGAGCATTGTCGAGATTGGACATCGATAGATGCGTAAAAGACTAGTATTACACTTGTGCGTGTTATGTGAGACATAACATTATAGTTCTCATATATCTGGGTATAGGATACTCAGGCAAGTGTAATAGGAGGTTGTGTTTCACCGATGGTACGGGAAACAGCTTCGCTCTGGATTAGACCACAGCAGAATCCCATTGGTAGTATGACTTTGTGTCTGTGGGAGTCTGCAATCAGGGTAGGTGTATTTGGTCTTAACCTGAGACTTGCACCGCTAATACTTGCGACAATCAATATACTTTAGTTGAGGTCGTCTAGGGCTTTAACAGGTTCTGTGTACGCCAATGCTGGGTATATTGAGAATCGTAGTGTATTGGGTGTGATGTCAAGATAGAAGTGTCACTCCAGTCATATGGAGATGATGGTCACGTAGGATACGGTATTAGTGCTCTTATATGCTGCGCGGCTATCGGGATATTATGACTCGGTCATGTATATCCGATTATAGAGACTAGTTACCAGACATCCGACATGTGCTTCGTACGGGGCAGACACATATCCAGCTCCAAGCCTACCACGTGATCATCCGATACTGGATCGATAAACGCAATACTACGTATACTACACCTGATATAGATCACATATTCCTGTAAGGATATTTCCGGAGAATTGGGTAGGCATGGCGCTTTGCTAGAGGCCAACCTTGTCTTGTAAATCGGTAAAACGTAATACTTGGTACTTACGTGTTCGGATAGTCCGACGACCGAATTTACTGCCAACATATCCGGAGATCTCATGGGTCGCTTCCCAATGATACACCGATGACGTATGACTCGCACTATCTATTATTCTTGGATTAATTAGAAGAGAGAGAGAATTAATCTGGGATTAATTGCGGAGATATTTTATCTAGGATAAAATATCAATTTAAAGAGAGAGAACGATTAATTTGGAATTAATCGATAAATAATATATTCGATATATTAAACGAAATTGGATTTCGATTAGGAATTAAAATGAGATTTTAATTCGGGCACTTGAATTAATTTAGAATTAATTCTCGAGTGACGTGATTAGTAAATTGGATTTATTAACGAGGCATCGAGAAAATCGTTAATTTAGAATTATCGAAACCGAGCTCGGAATGTGTTTGCGAAGTTACGTCGATTTTGAATCACGTGCCGCAAGTCGCATCGCAAATCACATCGCAAGTCATAAAAGTCAAATCAACTTTTGGAAAAGTAACTTTGACTCTTTGACTTTGACCTTTAAGATTTGGAGGGAAATTTTGGGGGAAAAGACTTTTAACTTTTTGGAAAAGTTAAAGGCTTTTCCTTTTCACCTTTTACCAAGGGTAAAAGAATTAAATAAAGATAATTAATTTCGTTTTATTGCTTTTTGAAAGCATAAAATAAATGGTAAATGCTTTAGTATTTTTGGAAAATATATAAGTGAAATGTTTGACACCTTTTTCCCTTAACCTAATCTCTCCTTCATCTCTCTTTCCTCTCAAGAAGCTCACGCCCAAGGCAGTTAACTGCCCTAGGTTGGCCGAAAATGATGATCCATTTTTGAGGGTTTTGTGGAAAAATCCAAGTGCTAGCACACTCCTAAGAGGCATACGAAGGTGTTAGGGAAACTCACCCACGAGCCGGGAATCGTTTGACGCAAGTTCGAGGCTCAAATTCATGAAGCAAATCTGATTTTTTGGACAGAAAAATCTGCACTGCTATTGGCGCCACTTTGAAGGGGAAAATCATTTTGTTCTTCTTCAAATCGTCACAACCGATCGATGTGAGTATTCCGTTATCTCCTTTGATGTATTCACACTTATTATTCATGCTTGTTTGATGATCTTGGGACCTAGAATAAAACCAACAGAAAGAGTATAGTATTCTTTCAATGAGGACTCCTCCCGGAACACGTCAATTGACGGTGTGTCCGAACAGAGAAACCGAACCTTGTTGGACATGATAAGGTTAATCATGAGTCGCTCTGAGCTACCATTTCCTTCAACAAGATACGCATACACAGTGCAGAACTTATTTAGAATATGGTTCCATAAAAATCTGTTTGAAAGATTTCATATTAGATATGAACAGGAAAGAAACTGGGTTTCTCATTCCTAAAGATTTGGGTATGCTAGGCATATATTTGGATGATACCAAATTAGAACCCAAATCGGATAAGTGCCTAAGTTGTGGGTTATCCTAGGGAAACCAAAGTATAGTACTTATACAAATCACAGGAGAACAGTGTAATTGTTGCTCGTCATGCGGGTTTCCTAAGAGGAATACCTATATGTAGTGGTAAGTGGGAGGAAAGTAAAACTCGATGAAAATCGGAGTAATACTATTCCAAGCACCGAGTCCTTAATGAAACACAAATAGTTTATCAAGGATGAAACTATACCAATAATCTTCGAATACACAAGAACCGCATAAGTCGGAGAGAGTCAGAAAATAACATGGGTATGGGTTTCTGATCTCACCTCATAAGGATATCAATCTTATTGAGGAATACAAACTGACTACGTATGAGGAAGTGATACAAGGTATCGACTCCCTATTATGACAAAGTGCCATGATATCCAAAATGGATTCCATGTATAACAACCAAGTTTAGATACTGGTTGATGTACCAGAAGGCATTGTGCCTATTGGTACCATATAAGTCTTCAAGAAAGACATGCATGGAAGGCAACATACCAACGTACTAAGCTGGGCTTGTAGCGAAAAGGTATCGTTATCAACATTGTGTCGATTACGATGAAACCTTTTACCTGTTGCCACGGTAAATCCATTTGGATAATGCTTGTTGATGCTGCATGTTTCATTTATGAAATATGTCAGCTGAACGTCAAAATCGCTTTCCTTAACGGAAACCTTTGGGAGGATGTTTACAACATCCTGACGATTTTTTCGTACCAAAACGAGCAAACAAGGTTTGCAGGTTATTCGATCCATGTTTAGATTCAAGCAAGCATAGCGTTCTTGGAATTGTCGTTTTGATGTAATCATAATGGTGTATGATTTATTCAAAACGAAAATGATTCTTGTGTATATAAGGAGGTTAGTAGGAGCGCACTGACAGTGAAAGTCCTAAATAATGATAATATGTCATTTCTTGGAAATGATATTCCCATAATTACAATCGGTGAAAGCTTGGCTTTCAAGAAAATTCTCCGTAGAATTCTTGGGAGAAACAACCTTTATTCTAGGAATAAAGATCTTCTGGGATAGATTTAAAGTTGTTAGCACTCTCCGAGAACTCGTACATTGAAAAATGTACGCGACCTAGTGTCTCATATGCTTTGAGCATATGGAGTCACAATCAGGCCAATCCAAGTGATAGTCACTGGATTGATGTTAATGTTAGACAGTTATGACCCATAGCGTCACTATTTTGTAAATGATATTGTATTATTGTACAAAATTAACTATGTAGTAATGAAATTGTCTTTTACCGTTTTGTAATTTATTTACTTTGATATAAATGGTAAGAGTCCCTATGATTAGTTCCGGATTGTGATGATATGAGACGGTATCAATCCATAAAGGTTTAATCATTAAATATCCCTAGTCGTAGTATTATCGAGATTGGACATCGATAATGCGGAATAGACTAGTACTGCACTTGTGCATGTTGTGAGGGCACAACGGCATAGTTCTCATATATTTAAGTATAGGATACTTATGCAAGTGCGGTAGGAGGTTGTGTTTTACCGATGGTACGGAAAACAGCTTCGCTCTGGATAGACCCCGCGGAATCCCATTGGTAGTATGTCTGCGTGTCTATGGGAGTCCGCTTCAGGGTAGGTGCATATGATCTTAACCTGAGACTTGCATCGCTAGTACTTACGACAATCGGTAAACTTTAGTTTTGGTGGTCCAGGGCTTTAACGGGTTCTGTGTACACCTCTTCTGGATTTATCGAGAATCGTAGTGTATTGGGTGTGATGTCAAGATGGAAGTATCACTTCAGACATATGGAGATGATGATCGCGAGGGATACAGAACTAGTACTCTATAATGGTTGCAACCATCGGGATAATATGACTAGGTCAGGATTATCCGATTCAAAGAGACTGGTTGCTTGATGTCCGATATGTGTATCGTACGGGGCAGACACATCTCCAGCCCCAGGCCTTACATGTGATCATCCGATACTGGTTAGATATACACTATACTACGGTATACTACGCCTGTTATAGATCTTATATTCCAATAAGAATATTTCTGGAGAATTGGGTAGGCATGGCGTTTTGCTAGAGGCTAACCTTGTCTTGTAAATCGGTAAAAACGTAGTACTTGGTACGTACGTATTCAGATAATCTGACGGCCGTATTTACTGCCAACATATCCAAAGATCTCTTGGGTCGCTTCCCGAAGATTCACCAATGACGTATGATTCAAACTCGATTAATCTTGGATTAATTACGGAGAGACTTTATCTTGGATAAAGTACTATACATAGAGAGAGAACGATTAATTTAGAATTAATCGTAAAATTATTATATTCGATATAATAATCGAAATTCGATTTCGACGCGAAATTAAAATTAGATTTTAATTCGGGCAAACGAGTTAATTTAGAATTAATTCGTTAGCGACGTAAATAATTATTTCGCTAGGCGCAATTATTTATTTAAATTCGATTTAATTAACGTCGCGACGTAAGTTCGGTATTTCGGAAATATCAAACCCAAACGCATGAGTGCACGTGGGCCCACTTTCATTTGGAAACGTGTGGGGCCCACATGACACATGTCATATTATGCATTATTTAATTCTAATGCATTGCATGGAGATAGTGTACAATGCACTCAATGGTTTTGCATGGAAATTGAGTGTTTGACACTCTAAGCCATTGCATGATTTGTGTCATAAGTTTATTATTAATTTAATAAATATTATGGCATAAATATAAATTGATTTTTTAACAAAATCATTCAACTTTTCTCTCTCACATTGCCGAAACTTGCAAGCAGTTTTTGGCTCTCCTTTCTTCAATTTTTGTGGCAAGATTTGAAGAAGTTGTGCATTCAAAATCACAACAAAGGCTAGCACCTTCAAGGGATCATACATAGGTGATATGGGAAACTAATCCTTGAGCTTGGAATGATCAAACTCGACTTGGAGTCCCTCTTTTTCTTCTTGGCCGAGAGCTTCACTGCACAAGGGAGGAGTTTTCGCATCATCTAAGCATCCATTTTCAACTATTGTGAGTATGATTCCGCCATACTTCAATTTATTCATTCATGTATTTATATATTTTGCTTGTTCTTGTTGATCTTGGGGCTTGGTTATTTTTCCAACAATTGTATCATTGAGCTTAAAGAGCATGCAAATATATTAGGATGTTATTTGGGGAAAATTGTATGAAGCATGATTTGATGAGTTTGCTTGATTAAATATGCTTAGATGTATGTTATTTAGATTATACATCATCAATTTCATGGAAAATAAATTGGATTAATTTTTCCAACCCAAATGAGGCTTGGCCGAATACATGCAAGCATATGACTAGATGATTTTTTAATTTTAAGACATTAGATGACTTGAAACAATATGGAATGATGATTTGTAACTCGATTGGATTGAAAACGAAATCGGAACCATTTTAATCACCTTGGCCGAATGCTTGATGGAGGATTAGGGACTTGATTTTTTGATTAATAATGTTGGACATATTTTAAGATAAAAATATGATTAATGGATTAATTTGATATTTTGGGAATATTGATTTAAAGGATTAATCATGATAATACACTTTAATTAATTAAGTTATAAAATTTGGAATTTTAAAATTTGGTTAGTTGGGCTTATTTTGAATTGGGCTAAAACTATTATATTTGGACATAATGGGCTTGGTTGGGCCAAGTAGATTTGGACCATTTGGATAGGATCCAAAATGGGCCTAAATCACACCATTAAGCCCAAATGTAATAAATGGGCTTTTATGTTTAATTGGGCCTTATGGGCTTGATATTGATTTTATGGCATATGAGGGTGATTCCTTATTGGGCTTGGTAATGGGTTTGACCCATACATTGACCAAAACCCAAGCCTAAAGAAATCAATTGAAAGCCCATCGGACTTTAATTAAACGGACATTAGATGTTAGTTGGGCTTTGAGACCCGATTGTATTAGATTTGGAATCTAAGTTATAAAAGCACAATAAAAGTGTAAATATTTAATTTAGAATTAAATAATAGGATTAGTATTGAATACGACTTAAATTGGATTTAACGAGTAGTTTGATATAATTCGTGAATTCATACTATAAGTATTTATTCTCAAATTGAGTTGGACTCGCGCAAATGCAAACAATTGTTTAAACATTGAATTGTCACCTAATTAAAGACTAATTAATTGGATTTGATTGGTTGTATAACATGCCTTGAATGAATGAATGTGGATGTGATGTATGAATAGTGTATATCGGATGGATATTAGAAGGGAAGGGTAATTTTAGAAATTATTGTAAATTTAGAATTTATAAATTGGACCTGCGTGTCCAGCCTTTCTCTTATTGTCTCTTTGTATTCTCTTCTCACCTAATTCACCTCAATGTAAATGAGGTTTCTCTTATTGTATTATGTAATTGGGTAAGAGTAGAATAGTGCTAGCGGGGAGAGGAAAGGGAGTGATTTGTTCTAGGACAAGTTGTTGTTCATATCCATCCGTATATCGCTATTACTTTACTTTACGCGCTTTATGATGTTTTAGAAGCATGCTTAAGGGTGTATGATGATGAGACCTAACAAAGATAAATTAATTGGTTGCCAATTACGCGAAAAATCCCTCAAACAATATTAGCGATTTTCCTTCCGTTGAATGATTCTTTCTCAAGATCCGAAATTGGCATTGGTTGTTGGCCAAAGTCAAGACCTTTGTGAATTGAGGATGTGTTTGAATCATGAGAGTTTTGTTCCACATCGGTGTCCTGTCCAAGTTTTGATTTGTTGGCCAAAGTCAAGATCACTTCTTGTCCATCGACATTGATTACGAAACTTTCCTCGTCAATGGGTCCCGCTTAACTGGAATCATCAGGTTTGTTGTGCCAAAGCCAAGGCTTAGTTGATTCAGAGGAAATGGTTAGGAAAATGTATTGGATGCATTGACATATGTATATGTTTCGGACTTAGATGTCCACCTACCGGATCTAGGAATTGGATGGGATCCAATTGATCTTCGAGATCTACCTAGTTAAATATCATACAATTTGTTGGCCAAACTCAAGGTTG